>JAQFXU010000206.1:0-72912 GCA_034693705.1 Spatulosminthurus flaviceps | reverse complement strand
CCTTGGTTTTAAATTGAAGGGACAGGGACAACGAGCGATGTCGCTGCAAGCTCCATTTAGAAGTGAAAGTTAAGTTATAGCATTAGTGTGCATAATAGCAATTGTAGCACAGTACCCTTTATTTTTGGCTAAATTTACTTCAATTCTTGCAAATTATTGCCACCAAGGTTAAAAAGCATGACCTGCTAGGGGTCGAGAAGGTCAGCAGGTCAGGTACCCTGAAAACAGGTATGACCTGCCCAAAACAGGTCAGGTGGCCACCCTAGTATTAACACGGAAAAAGGTTCTAATCTATTCTTTCGAGTGCCCCTAATATAACTTCAAAAATAAAAATTATTCCGCAAATGCTCAATTATTTGGTTTCGTCATCCATCTTTCCCATTAATAGGAAAATATAAAATTAATAAAATATTACAGAGGTATGGATATTTTTCAAATACTTTTTTTCAAATAGTATTTCAAATACAATTTTATTTTGTACTTCGTATTTTGTATTTGCAGGAAGTGGCACATTTATTTGATATTTTTATTTTTAAAGATTTTAACCGTATTTTGTATTTGGTATTTTCGTATTTGAAAAAAGCCAGCTGTATTTGCCCGTTGGTATTTTGTATTAGAACTTACACTATACTGTATTTTGTATTTGATATTTGCCTGATTCGTTTTATATTTGTATTTTGCGAATGTATTTGAATAATCCTCGGATCAGTATTTTTATTTTGTATTTGTATTTTCGGGTATTTGTTTGTATTTTTATTTGTATTTTCTATTTTCAAAACAAGTATTTTCCACATCTCTGATAATATGTTACTTAACCCAATAGAATAGAGTTCAATAACTACTACGAGCACCCCGGTTTAAGGCTAAACGATTAAATGCCAAGTTGCTTAAGCGAATGGCTGTGCCCTATCTATAAACCTTGTGCGTATATAATGTGTACGCCGTCGACATAGTGGGAGTGTACGGTGAAGCGAGGAACTCCAATGTTCGCAATGGAAAATGTAGAAATCTCACGAAGAGGTGGAGGTGAGCACGAGTATCGAGAGTTCTCTCGTGTATACACCTTTGCCTTCCCTTCCACACTATCAATGGGAATTGGAATGAGAACCAAGGTGCATGCAGAGCTTCAGTTCTCGACACGAGTCCTGCCAAAGTGGATGTGTAGTTACCCGCTCCCGCTCTCCGCACCAAATCACCTGCTCATTTTTACTCTCGTTTCATTCACAAAATACACTCACACACATATACACATACACCTTCTAGACTACAAACAATTTAATTTTTTTTATCCTCTACAGTAAACTCGGATTATATAAGAGCAAATCCGCAAATAACCATCAATGGAATAATTATATACATACAAGGAAATTATTAGTGTTGTAAACGTCACTCCAATCATTAAACAAGTAGTGGAAAGACAGCCCTGTCTACATGTACAACAAAATCCTGGATTTCTCGTTTTCGAAAATATCTTGCATAATCTTTGAGTTTGCACGTGTGAAACTGTTCCAAATATTTTATTTTTGCACCTCTAAAGTATCATCAGCAAGAATTTATTGTGCAGTTATTAAAAAATAATAATAATAACAACAACAACAACGAAATTAGTGAGAAGGACTGATGATGAATTGACAACTTGTGAGTTTTCATTGTTTGTGAGTTGCGAGACAAAGTCAAATTGGAATATAATCAACGAAAGCGAGAAACTTGAATTGAATTGCTCCATTGAATATTTATTATTACATGTATGAATATATAGTCAGTTCATGAAGCACTATACTGAAATAGTCTGATTTATGAGACCGGAGTGACTGTTTTAAACTGTGAAGTTACAAATTATTGCCTTGTAAATAAATTATAAATTATTAGTAAAAGTTGTATTAGAAAAAGGTGAAAAAAAAGTAAAACATATTCTACTTTGGATTCAAATGTTTGTTTCCACTAATTGACTATACACACTCACTTGTCATATATATCTACTCAGGTGTGGATTCTGTCGATATTTTATAATTGCGCTGCATTATGTTTCAATTTGTATCAGCTAGGAAAATATTCTACGATGCCTAATTTGGGTAACAACGCTTCCAGCCTAAGTGAATCAGCCAGATGGACCTGACTTTTTAATTGAAGAGTCTCTCATTATTTATTAGATAGACTAAACCTCATTGGCTATGAGAATTATTAATTGAGAGAGAAGGTAATTGCCAAACAAGTGTTTTGTTCTAATATTCTGTGTGAGAATTGTCTGTGGGGGTTGGAATGAAGAAAAAGTTTTATTTGTTAACTTTCGATTTTTACAGAGCTCTATATAAAGTATATTTATGCTATTGGGATTGTTCGACGAATTGGGGAAAAGTAGAAAGGGTGACTGTGAATATAATGCTCAATTTATTTTCTGTCCGTAGTTCCAAGATAACAAATTATATATGATGGCCAGTGTCACCGATGTCCACTATGCCGGTTCCAATTCGGCCAGATGTCGCCGGAAACAAGCTCAACCGCGCCGGAAAAAAGGTCAGCTTGACTAAATCCACAATTTGCTTCCATTTAGTGATTGGGATGTCCATTCGCATATGAGTTGCTGGACCTAATACTGAGACAACAATCGAAAGCGTCTTCCTTACCCAATGTACCCGTGCCCACGTGTGAACTATCTCAGGCGAAATATTGTTTCTGTAAATAGCTTGCGATGGCCCCATGCTGTGTGTATTTGTAACGAGATATTGACATTGAGAGTTGATTGTCAATGTTGTTCAAGTATCATATGGTATTTCAGTCTTGCAATTAGTTGAATTCAACCAAGTTGTTATGCCAGTGGAAACACTCCATAGAAATTTTGTTTTAAAGCCCAGTTATTATTTACAACACTTTTTAAATCAACATTTAATGTTTGATTGATTATATTAAGGATTAATTAATTTCAGACGCCTTAAAAGAAAGTCCCTAAGCACTGATTATATCATCAGTGATACGATTGAAGAAATTTTAATGAGTGTGAAAATATTATTTTATTATGAGAACTTTCATTAGAATTGTAAACCCTTTCCAAAATCCAACTACAAGAAAAGTATTCATCATGGCAGAAAGAACTTATGTTTCATGATCTCGGCCAATTTACGAATAAATAAACGGGTTGGTTAAAACTTCAAGTTTTTGTGTCATTTAAATGTGCACTGCCGTTCTTTTCTCCCGTTGAGTTGAGGTCTCCCGGGATTTGATTCTTTCAAATCTTCACAACGACTTTCTGGCGCCTGAACACTTTTACCTTCTGTGTATCATCAAACCTCGAACAAGATCCTCGTAACTGTAAACAAAATGATAACAAAGGCAGATTTTCTTTACTTGCTACGTACCACAATGGTTTTATCCTTCTTACGCATGGCACTATACCGTCTAATTTAAACGAAACCTTAGCTACTACTGCAATTTTGCTTACATTAGATACCCAATTCAAGTGGGAATCCAACCGAGAATAAAAAAATAAATATAACCACAAGTCAACAAGCTTACACGCGGGCACACCTTACCCCTATTAGTATTAGTTCAAGCTGATAAAACATCTAGCTATTCAACCAGATCCCAGCAACTCAATTACTTTAACTGTGCTGTGTTGAGGTTTGCAAAGCACTTCTGGAAAAGACCTGTGTAGGTAGAAAGTCTAGAGACAGACATAAGTATTTCCTATATTTTTACTCGCGAAAATCTTGCAAAATAGCTAAGCCCGAACCAGATTCTAGGAAAAACAATGAAACCATTGAAAAATTCATGACTATCGTTTTGGTGACTCCTGTAATAAGAAAGCAATTTACCATTGTTCACATTTCACGTGTGAAGGTGTTTTTTAAGGATTTGTTTATGTGAAAATCATTTTTATGGCTCCTTCTACACCACCTCAAGCTGGAAACTCCGACTCAGTTTCCCACCTATAATACCGTAAAGAGCTTTCACAGCTCGAACTACAACATAACGGGGAAGAACTGCACTTGAATTTAAATTTCATTCCAAAAATTTGTCTTAAGGGATTTTAAAATTCCGTCGTTTTTATCTCGTAACACTTTTTATTACACTTTCCAGCCAACTTACTCCAGTACTTCCCATTTCAATAAGCCCTGGCTTCCCACTTGTACCTTTTTATACACACCAGTAAAGTAGGTTTCCTTTAAGTACCTTGTCTTTTTACATATTCGCTCACTTACCTCAACAACACCGACGGGATCATCGTTTTTGTACTTTTTTTCGTGTTCATTCTTCGTATTATAAGAAATGTTGTTAGCACATTTCCCGACGCAGTGGCAACAATTTATTCAACGGTATACGCTAGAGTAGCCCAGGTTTATTCCAGCCACGTTATCTCCGACCCTATGCATTTTTGGTGCACAAGTATAGAATTGCTATTGAGTTCTACACCGTAACGAGTGGATTTAAATCCCATACTTTTATCAGCATTGAGGTAGCTTGCTGGGATTCTATTTCAACTACCACAGATTCATGCACCCACTTGGTTGCCGGTCGGTGGGGTTTTAGTCAGTCAGGGAGAGAGAGACAGTGAAAGGCGGGCATTCACAACCTTCATGGAAGGAAGTTGCTATTGCACCGCGGGTAAAGTTCAGGGAAACGGGAGAGGTAAAAGTGAAGCTAATGCATTATTGCATTGGACTGAAAAGTTGGAGGACTGGAATCGAGTTATGTATTTCCGAGGGTTGTTCCTACCCTGTCTCTCCATTTCAATAGATGGTGTGATTAGATTAGACCTCTGTGGGACACAGTTTTCTTTTAAGCCCGGCTGTTGCTCTTGCCTCTATAAATGGAAATATGTACACACAAGAACTTAAAACAAGCAAAGCATTGAGCACTTGATACACAGGGAGACAGGGAAATGCTTGGGAGAGAACGAGAGGGTGATTTCGGATCGTGATGAAAATGGTGACGTGTTCCTCGTTTTCATTTACGTTCCATTTTCCATCTTCACTACCGTGGTGTTCATTGATAGAGAGGGTAAAATCCTAGGAGCTTTTCAAATATAGCACACGTACTTTTCACTAGCCTAGTTTCCCGAAAAGCTTAGTAGCTTGAGCAAATCCAGCCCTCAGAATAAGCATGCTATAGTAAGGGTATCTCTTCTGATTATTATTTCCAGCCGGCTCACTTATTTTTGTTCGAAACTCTATAGTATAGCGTTTAGCCTCCTCTTCTTGCGGTGTTCGGATGTAGCCTTAAAAGTACATGAGGAGTGCAGTGACATTTAAAGTTACCGGAGTTCAAAGTAGGTATTTAAGACTTAGGTGGAAAACCTGGTGTCAATTTCCCAGGCTCCAATCTCTTCTCCCTGTAAACATTTAATGTGAGGTCAAGTCAGATATTGTCTAAATTTATGAGTTTATGGTTGGAAAACTTTGAGTACAGAGAAGAGAGAGCAGTTGTTCCAAAAAAGCGAGGTGCTTTTTTCCTTGTTCATTTATTAAGGATCCCCTTTGTTTTAACGAGGACAGGATTGAGTCAGGGAGGAAATAATGGTTACAAGCGGGAGAGGGATACAGAAACACTATAAGCGAACGGACTCCTGGGCCCTTGTAAAAGTCACTGTGGGATGCATTGAGGTATTACCTCTATGTCCATATATGTAGATATGTATGAAAGCCAAACATTGATTCCCTTTTGCTGCCTACTATTTGTTACTTAAATTGAAAGTGAAGTTAACAACTTTTGTGATAGACTCCATACTTGATTGTGGTTGTTAAGACATAGTCCTTTTCTTGCCATGTATGTACCTATACTATATGGTCTATGTTTCTCGTGCATACCTACCTTTTAGCTTTTAGTTTTTTTCGCGGTGCGTCCTTCCTTTATGTACTCACATGGAAGGAGTATGGGCTAGAAACAGCCGTGACGTGAGCCGTTGTTTTTCTTTACGTGTATTACCATAGTTCCACCTTATGGTACCTGCCAAATGGTCGTAAAAGTCTGTCCAACCCATCCTTGCATCCTTGCTCTTCTGTGAGAACCCTTAAAACTCATTTTCAACCACCCGGTTCGACCTTTTGCTTTGCCTCTTGCTTTCAACCATTCCCCCTTTTTCGGTGAAATCCCTTGAAAAAAAGGATATACAAGTAGAATATCGAGCTTAATATTTTTGATGTCCCATATGTGCTCAATAGTTTCTTCCGTGTCTATATAGTGGGTGGATGTTTTGGAGGTATTTTTACATCCATGCTTTAGAGAATGTCGAGTGAGTTAAATGTCATTTATGCTGATTGTAAGAAACGTAATATCAAAAATTAAATTGATATGAACTAATTATCAAAATAAGACCTACCTCGGATTTTTATTATGTACTGTACAAACACTGTGTTACTAAAATTGAGATGCTATATAATTTAACATGTATCAGCGTAGATATCGTACATCAAAACGGTGGACATAATGTTTGACTGTTGCTGTCTTTGATTTGAATTTTTGCAGTTGTCTAAATTAAGATTACGCTGCTGCTATTTTGCCCAGATCACGCAAGCGAAAAAACGACAGGTTTTCATTCTAGATATCAGGAGTAAATAACCTTCAGGAAAGTCATTAAGTTTCCTGCATACTGTCGTGTTTTTTGTCTCCCTGTGCTTTGTACACACTAATACCGTGTGCAGTTATTATTAACTTGACAAATGTCATTCCACAGACAAGGGAAGCATCACAGCATGCCTTGTGAAGTTTCGGAATATTTCAGTGGATGTGCAGTATATATGTACGTACAGCAGGCTACTAGCACTGAAAAATAATTACCAGAGCAATGTATGCGCTCCTTTTGCGGTCTCACCTTTCTAACCAATCAATTTAGAATGTACAATTACGTATGTGGATGTAATATACAGTTCTTTCATACCATCATACCATTTTATAGCCTTGTATTTATTCAAAGGTAAATTTGACAACGCTTGATTTTTTCTCAGAAGTTCTTTTAGCTTCATTAACCGTAAACTTTAAGAGCATATATCACAGGTTGAAACCTTATGATTTACTTATCGCTACATTTCCTCGCTTGGGTTTTTACGAGTTTATAAGCTTGAACTTAGAAAGTATTAATTGAATGTATATAATCATAAATAATAATTATTTATTTGCGCTTATCGCTTATAAATAGAGCAAGCTTCCATCCGCGGCTTTGGCTGTAACTTAGCACATTCAGGTATATCAAAATATTGAGCTGCTATTTGGTTGCATGTATTTTGTAATTCAAACATTGGTAAAGGCAATATCATACCTAGTTGAGGATTTATAATGCGGTCATGATTTAATATTCGTAAAACATTCATGCTGTAGGGTTTGTGCTCGTATTTAAGGAGGGCATCCTGTAGATATTATTATGGCTTATAATCAGTTTCTAAAACAAAGGTAGGAAGCTGGGGTTAAAGTGAAATAAAACCTTGCCTAGTATGTTTGTAGCTACATAAAACCGAGAATAGCCTAGAGAGACTTTTTGCATGGATGAGTAGTTGTTATTATCCGTAAACAACTAGGAGCAATCACGCATGGCTGTTTGGCACTACTGTTTTAACTTGTCTATATAGAAACGTTTGATCAGAAGTTCTGTGTGTACCTGTGTTGATTTATGAGAAAATTTAATAACTCAACATAATTCATTTGCAGTATCGTTTGCAACATCTTATTATTACAGTACGTGCAATTACGAGTTTTAAACTGAATGCTTCCTCTGCAGCAAACAATTAGATTTGTACATATGTATTTGTATGAGTAGGTGTACGATTAGTAAAGAAAGAAATTAATTCCTTGTGACTTGAAGATAGCCTTATCTGCTATTTTTCCGCCCTCTTATGTGAATGCGTGCATTATACTTGCCAACTTCAACGTTACTAGTGCTTACGTAATGTCTTGATTAAGAAAGCTGTCTACTTCACATGTGCAATTAATTTACAAGTATTTCCTTGAGATTCCGAAGAAACGTCGCTTGAATGAGAAATGTTTCTAGCAAAGTATTATGTGTGAGCCACTAACGTAACCAACAGAAAAAATCACCTTGTAAATAAATTTGAAGTGAGTTTCACAGGTTGTTTACTTATATTTTCAATTCCTATGATTTGCTTTCCTACATAAGACGCATTAACTTGAAGTTTACACTTGTCGTTCGACCGTATGCATCATCGTCTTGTCCTATTCTCATAGACTTCAGTTTAAATTGGCACTAGCTTAAGTATCGAGTATATGACTATTCTATAGCCAATGTGTTGATGACCTAGTAAAAAGGGGTAGGTAGGAGGTACTAAGCAATATCTACAGTTGTAGGGAAAAATGAACTAATAACGCTTGCTAGTGCGAGTCGATTAGTGTGTATTACATAGAAGATGGAAACAGCTTTATGGGATGAAATGAGGAAAGACAAGTAATATTTAATATCCCTAGGAGTAAGAACGCAGATTAATGCGAGGAGGATGAAGAAGAAGAAGAACAAACTGTATGCCTCTGCATCCAAGGAGGATTTGAGGTTGACTCATTTCACTCTTCTCAAACAGACATGGACTCACTCAAAATTACACATGCAGTCATTTTATTACTATTTGACTGCGGTTTTGTATGTAAAGGTCTGTAATTCTCATACTAGAGTCAGGGCTGTAGAAAAGTGTAGCACTACGTGTGCATTGAAGAGTTGTGCGGAGCTGTTTGTTACCTTAGCTCTACATATGTATATCTCCAGCACTGCACATGAAAGGCTCTAACAAAAAGTAAAGCTCTATATGAACAAGTATTAACTCTGCTACTGTTCACCCGTTCTACAAGAAGTAGTGCTTTTCATATTTAACCCAATATATGGATGCGGAATACTACTTAAGACTTCTAACTCATAACCCTGTTCGAGTAAGGAAATGAGGTAGCTCATCAAAAACTGAGTAAAACCAAAATGCAAGTTCTACATCGATACTCTGGTTAGGTCTAGTATATTGCTAACGATCCATCTTGCCCTGACTACCTAAACCTAGAAATGCGACCCCTTTCCTTGTATTAGCGTATGTACTAATGCAGTATCGACGTACGTATGTGCCCATATGTGGGAAAAGTCATTTCCCAATAGACAACGACATTTTTTCGGAATTCACGGGAGAAGGTAGTATTACTCTGGAAAACTCATTTTCAAGAGTAGTTGAACTGCTTTTAGATATAGCGTTCAAACTAAGTTTAGTTGGTCGCTCTTGAAATAACACGGAACAGGCATTACCGTGTAAAACAGTGTGGACAATCTTAGCAGAAAGGATTATCTCCGCATGTAAAATCTCCTGTGGACTGACACGCACTTTAGGTGTACCCACATGTATATGGAACAACCGTGGATGAATAGCACGTTTTTGTCTTTTAGAACGCAGGAATAGGTCATATCCAAGTAGGATTGTTGTATAACAGTGAATTATGGAGAGAAGTACTGTCTTGTACAATCCTCAGTCCTTGAGAAAGAGGAAGCCGGGATCGAGTAAATTAGAGTTGTGAAGAGATGTCGACTGGGAATTCTTAGCCAGTCTACTGATGATGAGTAACGTGAACATGAAAGGTAGGAGCATGTGTTAAAGTACAGATGGATGACTCTCCTACCGCTCCTCCTAGAACATGAAGTTAAAACAGCAGAAATGGTCGCTCACATTTGTCCTTCCTTCATTTACTGACTATAGTGTGGACGGTGTGATGATGTAAAGCTCACCAGCTAAGTCTTCTCGTCTCAAAAGCTGTGGAATGAAAGTATGAGTGTGTGTGTGTAAGTCAACTGTTGTAAAAATTGTAAAGTTTTAGTCAGGAATTGGTATGTATCCACATGTAGATAAATAAGGATGAAGAAGGGATGCGAATGAGATGCATTATGGTTCTGAATCGTATACACAGGAGAAGTTTTACCCTGAGAAGGACCCTTTTCAGCTTGTTTTTCTTTATACCTTCCCGTTTGTCTACGTGTATACTTCAACTCACACTTTGCTATTCATACGTTTCGTTTGGAAATTACCGTGTGTTTTTATTTCCAGCTGTTGTTCTCAAAGACTGCTTCTTCAAGTGGGGGTGCGCGCATTTGGCTGTCTCAAATACACATGTACATAACTACACATATGAAATTACTCAATCTCACAGACTCCTCCATTTGTAGACCCTCATCTTTGGAGGTATCGTCAGATACTTAAGCTCATCCTCTACTTTTTAACTTGTCAGAAGTACTATACCTTACGGGAATAATCGAAAAAGAGAGAATATGAAAAAGGAAAAATTGGGTATATCCAGATGAAGTTTTCCCAAGTTAAGACGTTACGGCATATGTTTGTATGCATGCTGCTCTCCTTTTTTTGTGCAGGAAGGTTTCAAGAGAAGTGGCTCGTCATCGTCATGTATTTGGATAAAAAAATCTTAAAGAGTTTAAACATAGACCAGTGTCAAATGCAACAGAAGTGTACTCTCGAGGGTTGGGCCTTCCCGTGTAGTCCTGCAACATCTTCTCCCTTAACGTTTTCTTAATGTACATACGGTGGAAGAAGTCACCATTTTTTCTGTAGGTCTACCCTCTGGAACCATTGCATGGGGACAAATGTGGAATTTTACTGGCAAACTTGAACAAAGGTGGGCTGATCCACCTGACTTCAAGTGCATACCTTGATTTCAATAGGACAGGATTCTCAGTCTTTTTGCCACTAGCAATAAGTTGTCTGTAGCACAACAGAAGTACTTGGACTGAAAATGTTCAATCTGGGGAATCCAGAGACTACTAACATTTAACTAAACTAAAAAGACTAGAAAGTTTTATGAAAGGTGTAAAAGGCATCACTTTGCCGTCACTCGTGGAAAAAATACATAAATCTAAATAAGACATTAGAAGTGTACAGAAAATACAACTTTTTCCCTCTGCTCTTCCTCCCTCCTTCTTTTACGTCTTTGTTCTCTGTTAATGCGTATGTGTGTTTTCGTACCAGAAGAAATACCCATGAAAGGTTTCTATTATATTACCAGGCACTAGTAGCAAGAGTCCTAAAGATATCCAGTCTTTTTCAGATCTTTTTATGTTTGTAGGCATAGTATAGTGGTCTAATGCATGGAGGCTACCGTAGTATAAGTATGTGACAAAGAATAGTTGGACTAGGAATCCTCTAGTGTAGCTGTGTACTTATCCTCGTGTGAGAAAACAAAAACTTTTTCTCGAAGATGGATGTAGGTGAGCGGATTTTATTGAACGATTTGTTATTACGGTTGTTTTCCAATGAAAAAAAGTACTGGAGTTGTCCAACTTTCGAGTTTTCCGTTACTTCGCTCTCTCTCTCTCAC
This sequence comes from Spatulosminthurus flaviceps, assembly GCA_034693705.1. Lineage (NCBI taxonomy): Eukaryota > Metazoa > Arthropoda > Collembola > Symphypleona > Sminthuridae > Spatulosminthurus > Spatulosminthurus flaviceps. The sequence goes on along the minus strand of JAQFXU010000206.1, from coordinate 61,623 downwards.
TTCTCCTACTTTACCATTTCTCCTCTACTTTTTTATAAGCGGGCAGACCAGGAGGATCTTGTTTTGGTAACAACGAAGGATATGTGTCTAGTTCGAGTGTAGCAATCACGTTCGTCTTTTGAAAGTCATTTGAGTCCTTTTGGGGAAAGAGGAAACTGAAAGAAAAATTATATGACAGAATGTTTATTTCGCGAATGGGTAAAAATCCTTTGGGTTATGTTTTAAAAGATTTTTGTTATGAATTTAGACATAGGTGAGAGAATACAGTTACTTCAACTTAAGTAATGGTTACGTGTGGCTTTTGTTTTTAACCAGCCATTCCGTAGGTAGTTTTGTTGGGAAAAAAGTGTGTGTCGTTCATATGGTGCAGCGAGCAGTATGCACAGGAATTTTCCTATACCTTAGTTAGTATTATTATTAACATGAAGAAAAAAGGATTTTCCTGCCGTTAAACCTCCGATGAGAGAAAGAGTATAGAGCGATGGTAGTGGTGGTTGGTTCATCGGGAGTGCATGGTCTAATCAGCTCAATGCATCCCATCTGTTTCAAAGGATGTCACGTAAACTTGGTTATAGTAAAGTTTACAGTGAGAGAGAGCGAGAGAGAAGGTTGGAGCCATAACACATTCAATGTTCAAGTCATAAGTAACTTCACATTCTACATGTAGCCAGGAGTGGAGAGATTTCAGCAAGAGAGAAAGAGATCAGTCAAAAGTTAAACCTTCAATTTAGCGCAGGAGAGCCTGCTTCCCTCCACTCCTGTCACTTACATAGTTGTTACGTATGATGATTATAGAAGAAAAAATGAGAGGAGGGAAATATGTGTACATCCATGCCTTCTTGAGTGGAGGTTGCTGATTAGGACCTGATTAGTCCATCTATGTCCATTGACCCATGGGGCACTGTTCTCGATCTGAAAAGTCCAATTGAAACCTTTATAAAATCATCGTGAGAGTCAAACCTTTGTGAGATAGATGTTATGTGCACCATTCCTTGAAAATTACTTGAATTGAAGTATATAATAATTATAGCATTAAATTTCATGTAAGGCGAGATTATTGGAGTATGTGCATGTTATTTTAAGCTGTATAGAGTTTAGCTTATTTCTACAGTAGTTTTCCCTACGCAGAAGATGATGAATCAAAGTAAGGCTTGTCACTTTTTTTTGCCGTAATTCAACGTGTGGTATGTATGAACGATTCCGCTACGACTGTTGGTATTACTTGTGTGCACTCCTGTGAAGCACGCACGATAAATAGGATGAGGTAGCAACTGGTTAATGGCCACCATTGGTCTCTGCTCTCCCTCCTACTAATAGCTATTTCACTTTACATTTAGTTACTTTACGTTCACTCCCCAACATTTACATTGATTTAGATTTGAACTGTGTGCTACAGATTGGACTATTGGACAAAAAATTGTAGACAAAAACTCTCTGAGTGTAGATCCATTTGATAAAGTCGAGTATATGTGGAGGGTAACTGCACGTATTTGTAGTTGCCTAGTGCCTAAATGCCTATAGAATGCATATTTAGAGCGGACACTATTATGAAAGAGGTCAGGAGTAGGGGTCAAATAAAAATGATTTCCATGTGAAAATATTGGAAGGTTTAGGTGATGTGAAAATACGTTCTTGTTGTGTCTCTCCCATTCCTAATATATATTTCTTGCATAAACATCAGATATGCGTATCTGTTGGGACTATGCAGCCATTGCATGTATAACTTGTTTTTAAAAACTAACGTAGAACGTAGCCGCACCCGTATTTGTCCCATATACGTAGATTTAGTCAACGTAAACTCTGGGGAAGAGGAGGGAAATACCAAATCCCATACCTCTTTCTAAGTTGTATATGTATGCACAAGTCTACGTAAGTATGTGCTTGAAATGGAAATAAATGCATGAGAAAACGGTAGGATAAAAGAGAACCTGCTTGAGTCTCTCCTTACTTTTCTCAAGACTAGATTTTGAGTGAGTGTGCGAGTGAGGAGAAAGAGACTGAGAACGTGAAGTGTCATTTTGGATTTAGGGAGTCTTGATGCTCATACCGCTTGATAAATTCCAGCAGGCTGGTTCACCTCGGGACAAGAGATCCAAAGCATAATTGACCCCATCACATTTCGTCAGTTTGGAATGATTCCCCTCCTTCCAGTAGTGTTTACTTTTCAGAGCATTCAAGCTTTTCAAGAGTCTTAAAATGGCTATTTATTGTTTTAGGCGTGGATGATGCGGGCTCTCTTCTTTTTCTTGGTCTTTCTTCTCTCTGTCTCCTTTTCTTCTTCCACCCTCCAACAATTTAGAAACCTTTACGACTTTATTACTTCTGACGAGTCCCTTTTCTTAGCTCTCAGATTCTTTCAACATATTGCTCTGTATCATAAGATCGGACAGATTAGTCCCTGGACACAACAATTCTCGATTGCATTTTTTAATCTCCTACCCCCTTGTTTGTTGAATTTAAACCCTTAAATATCCATGATGACCCGAAACTTGAAAACAAAATAAATTTTCCCGTGCTTTGATGCCAGGCCAGTTTGAAAAAAAATGTAACAACTGCTACAGCAGCATGAAATATTATTATAGAGTTGAAGAGGACGGCAAACCAAGCAAATTTTCATTATACAAAGGGATGACAAAGGATTTTTTATGAGCACATATGATATGAACCTTTGTGTACCAAAACTTTCTAATTCCTGTCAATAGGTTTGAGCAATATAGAGTAATTACAAAAGAATTGAATTGAGTATTTTGACTTCAATGTCAACGGTGTTAAATTTTGTTCTTTGGTATGGAATCACTTCACTAGAATTTCGCATCACTTTCCTGTGATTTTATGTAGCGTGTGCGAAACACACGGTTCTCATAAGGGCGAGCTTGTAAATATAAAGATTTGAAGTATATGAAGGATAAAGGACTTGAAGTTGTTGGATTTTTTTAATTACTGACTTTTCTGGTTATCCTACGAGAGAGCCATTGTTGATTGGTTTTACTACTTGACAAATTCGAGCAAGTTGGAACATTTGGCCAATGAAGTACCACGCTAAACTAATGAATGCACAATTAGTAATTATTTACGATGGCGTGAGGAGCTTGTTATGGATTTATTAACCTCGGTGCTGTAGTAATTAACGTGTGGAAATTTCTGCGGCTTGACAATAAAAATCATTTCGCTTTTTTTTATGGCCGGCATTGTTGTAATTATGTGTTGTGTGGCATTGTGTACTGTAGATATTAGAAGTTGGAACATTCAATAGGAAATTGTTTAAGGCTATCGCCACGTAATTGTAATTATTATTTCCATAGCTCTGATTACTATGTACCACGCTGGTGCTCTGTAGGTGCCAAGCTGGATAGTGTCGTATATGTATATGCATGTATATGAACAGGTGACTATAGAATTAGGGAGAACGATAAAAGGATAAACTTCACTGGAGAAATTGCTTATTTATAGAAACAACTGTATTTAAAACCTTGCAGAACATATTATGAAATATTGAAAGGGAGACTATGAAAAGCCTTCTATCTCCCGGTGAATCCACTGTTGTCCCAATAATGAATGGGTTATTGTCTGTCTGAGTGTAGGATTTAAACAATTATCGATCGAGATATCGTTGATTATACCTTCGGGGTCCGTGTGGGGTATTTACATACAAACAATATATTCTAATCAATAACACAAAAGGTATGCGAAATCTCTCGCGTGGATGTCTTTCCCTGCTGTCGTTATTTCTGCCAGGGAATCATAATTATAATAGCCCGATATTGTCCTTGCTCTTCTCTCTCTCTCTCTCTCTGCCGTATATATTTCTAATACAGGAGTGTGAGAATAGGAATAGTAGGGAGAAAGAGAGATTTGTATTTCACCTTTTGTTCTCTTTCCTTCTCATTCTCACTGTGTCCTCTCAAAGTCACAGAGGGAGAGGAACGAGTATAGTATATAGTAGGAGTAGGAAGCGGTTGGATTATTAAATCTTGAAAAGTTATTAGCACGGGGGTAATCATCTCGCGAATTTATAGATGCTCTTTGTATATGTGTGCTTTATTGCATGAGATATCTGGTAAGAGGTGGAAAGTAGTTGGAGCAGGAGATGGAGTAAAGTGGGAAGGATGAGGAAGGGATTATGCTCCTTGTACAGGTATGCACGTCATATCCATAATAAAAGGTTCATATTTTCCGGAACGACTTGGCAAGCTCAACTATGAATAGAGCCTAGTATTGTACTTACCTTTTGTCGTCAACCATAAACTGCCAGTTGACAAACAAAAAGCTCCTTTTGTGTCTGTGTGAGATGGTGCACTGTAGGAAAGTGTGTGGAGGAATAGACACCTGATGGTAATTATTTCTGCACCTTATATGCACTATACATAGAGTTTTCCACGTAATTATTCCTACGCAAGAATTTCCTGAAATTGTGTTTTATACCCGTAAGATTTTTAAATTAAAATCTAATTTTAGGCGCTTCGTTGGAAATTCTCCTGCAATAACTCTCACGCGAGGTATAATAAGCATGGTGGATGTGTACTCAAGTTGGAGCTCATACCTGTCCTTTTATTCCCTCGAAGGCTGCTTTCATTAGGATAGTAATGGCGTGGGTATATTACACGAATAATATGTACAAACAGTATTGAACATTAGGATTGTGCAAAGTCTCAAGATTTACTATGACAATTTAATTAAGAGGAAGGTACATAAAGTCATGCGACGCGATGTTTGGGATGACAGCCACGTTAATAATAGCTTAGCGAAATCATTTGAAGGAGGGAATAAGCATGGAGCAGGTAGATGTGCCAGGTGTGAACAGGTGTGTCTGTATCTCCTCTGTGTACCTCCTCCACCTACTCCTAAAAGCTAGAGTATGAGCCATGCTGTTCGTCTCTCCCCTCCCTTCACCTAAATTATGACTACATGTGGAACGTATTATCCCTAACATCCTGGCTCTGAAAGTAACATTTTTGGTTTGACGTGACTCATTCATCCATCCATTCGGACTCATCCTTGTTATCTATTTCCCTACCAATAGGGTGTGATATTGAAGTTGGAGCCTGTGAGTCGGTAAACATTCATTTCTTTAGCACTGACTGACGGTGGTGTAATGTACGTACATGTCAAGATCAGTATTAGTGTGTGTGAGTGGAGCTAATAAATGCTAATGAAATTGAATGTTCAAGAAGCTACTAATGCTTAAACGCAATGCTTGCAAGCTTTCAAGTATTTATTGCGTTTTACTTATTTCACTGATTTCCCCTTCTACAAATTAATGCAGTGTATGGTAGTATTAGGTTTTAGATATGAATTCTGGAAAGTATATTAATGAAAATTTCTTTCCGAAAATTCTTATTATCGTGATGTTACTCATGACAAGTATATATACTGCATGAGTATAGTTACCACTAAGCACTTTTAGTTTAAGATGTTTACCAAGAAAATATGTTACAGTGAACTTTGAAGAATTTTATCACCAGTTTGTGGATGAATCCTTTCCGGTGGTGGTGAGGATATGGCTGCAGTAATCTTTATAGATTGGTTATAGTTAATATTTTGTGTGGACATCGAGACGAAACTATTGGTGTGATAAAGAATGTAGTGAGGAGTGCAGAAATAATATTCTGCTGAAATGTTGTTTTTCCCCACGTTTTTCACTTCATCATTGAATGAGTGAATTTTGGTGAGTTTTCTAAGGATAAGGTTATGAACGAGTATGTATGTTCTGTACATTCTACTTTTCATGTACTCCTATATTTGTGAAAGATGTGTACTTTAGGCATCAGTCCTTATACTATAGATTGAATGCTTCGGTGGCTTTTATCGCATTAGATGTTTTCACTTTGTTTGTTTGTGTGTACCATTCCTTAATAAAGGAAGAGGTTCAAGTATAGTCTAGACTTAAACTGTATGTACTTCCTTTCGTGACGTCAGGATTGTTTGATAAGGTTAAGATTTAGATGTACGTATGACATGTTAGCTCTTTGAGGAGAAAGAGAGGATGCGAAACCTAGAGAGAGAGAGAGAAAGGGAGAGATTTAAGTGTAGCGTCATTTTTATCTACCTGTCTAACTTGATCTATTGGATATTTGCTCTGAATCTACAGTGGACCATTAGGGAAGGAAGGACACGATGAGAGTAGTAGGAGAAAAGAAAGGATAGTTACTATAGGTTACCATGTAAGTCATAGTTAGTAGAGGGAACGAGGATTGCTTGGGAAGGCAGGTACACAAATGGTTGTCAGGTGCCACGGAATCAGGAACATAAGTAAGATCCACCCATTTTCACTTTCACTTCGATCGACTTGACGTTCCATGACTTTCTGGCAGGAGTTCAAAAAGGGGGACTGTTGAAATGTTTGTCTATAAGGTAGACACACAAGTCGGCTTTTTGGTTCTTCGTTTAAGATGGATGAATACATACGGGAGAAGTTTCGGTAGGTGAGGGAGAAGATGTTTATATAAAACATAAGCATCGTACTATTACTTCTACCCTACTCGACGTATATAATAATATAATATTTTGTGTTATGTATAAATGAAATGGAAGGGCATAAGGGTAACACAAGGCTGAAGTAATAGCTGTAGGAAAAGAAGAAGAAGAAGCAGACAAACACGGAGGAAAAAGGAGATATTTTCTTAAAAGGTAAGGTATGCCACAATCCACTATTGCCTGTCACTACATCCACCCAATGACAGCACGCTGATAATCATGTTTATACAAACTGCTTCTGTCTATAGGGAAAGTTTCAACACATTACTGGATTCACAGTTGATCCTCTTCTGTGTGCTGTATAACTTGACAAATATCTACACACATATTTGTTACTTTTTACGCACACATTTAGGGCTGATATAAAGTTTTTTCTCTCCTCTTTCTCACATCCATGCCTTCCTTCTGCACTGTTTAACATTTAACCAGAAGCTACGGACGAATCTGTGCACTCTGGTAAGTAACCACGTTGTTGTACATACTTTGCTGTAAGTCAAAGATTGAGTCGGAAAGTGGGAACCTATTACTATGGGTTGTTGCAAATGGAGTCGTGATTGTTGGGGGGATGCTGTCGAGTAAGTAAGAGATAAAGTTTTGTGGGAGGATCATCAATCGGAAAGATTTTTACCATTGCAATTTACAAGTATGTATTGGTTCAGTTCGATTGGCAGGAGGATGACTAGCTCGAATGAGATGTCAATGTTGGAGGTCCATATGGACGAGCGCAATTTCCTTGAACAGTTATATTCATAAAACATTACCTTGGCTTCGACGAAACGATATTACCTTTTTTCCAACGAGTGTCTATCAGATATGGTTATTCTCATATCTCCTCTACTATTTCCAGTTATAGTTTCAACTCTAGCAAACACAATGTACCTTGAGGATAGTCTACTATTACTGCATGCTTCGACTGACGGGGACGAAAGTCAAAGCTTTTCCCATTAACTTCTGCCTACCTTTTGCTACTATGTAGGAAAATATGTATCGAGGTAATGGAACCGGTATATTTTTATATGAGCTTGATACGTTCATGTGTCCTACGTATACTCTCAAATGATACAATAAACTGATGCTACAGATAAAAACTATTGTGACCTTATTGTATCTGTATGTACACGAATTTGATATGAGCATATTGGAACATAGATTGGCGGAGAATAAAGGTTGAATCAGGAGGAATTTCTTGTGGATGGGAAGCGAGGGAATAGAAGTGAGATGAGTTGGTGGGTGATTTGACAGGAAAAGGTAGGCAGAAATATGATGACATGAGCCTTTGGGCATTTATGTCATTTGAACATTAGGTTTGAATCGTTCTTGATGTTTATAGTAAAGGACAAGTGGTCTGCAAGAGTAAAAGCAGAAACTATTGACAAGGATTGTGGTAATTCATGGATAGAGAGTCAAGGTAAAGGTAGTGTTGGTGGTAACCGCTTTCGTTTCCTCGCTCATCTTTCCCTATGGATTGGAAATCTCTTCTCTCACCGTACGTGTGCGTGCAGGGCTTTGAATTTTCTCATCCTGATATAGGTAATACGTGTGGAAGACATTTGTGGAAATCTGGTTTTAAAAATGCTGATCGTGTGAAGGTGATTTCATAACTAAAGCTTCATACTTCACCACTCTAAGGCTATCATATCATATTCTTGCTATGAGCTTGCTGGTATGCCATCGTCAGCGAAAATCTTCCTTGACTTTTCCTTCCCTCCTGTATTTTAATATGTGTAGGCACGTATGTAGTAGCAGCCAGGTCGTCGTAATCAGCATGAAAAGGTAGTACATAAGTTTTTTTTGCCTCCCTTTATTTCAAGTCACATCATAGTTTTCAATATGTATTGGCTATTGAGGGACGAGGTTAGGAAGAGAGAGAGAAAAGTTGTATAGATTTCGAAATGCATACTTAGGTGGGGCTTTCAACTGAGCTCTCTTGATGAGATTCACATGCATCATCGTAATAGAGTCCAATGGGAGTAGCTGGAAGTCCCTTTACCTTCCACTATCTCTTCTCACTCGTTTTCGTTCGCTCGCCCGCTCCTACAGCTCTTCTTCTCAACGGAGTAATAAAGGCAAGCTGTAAAATATTATTTTATTTCTTATCACTATTACTCTTTCTCTCTCGACCGTTTATTTTAACTTTAGTTTATGTAACTGTGTTGTACTGGCCTAAGCATGACTATAGCCTATAATGGGAGCAGAAGAATTCCAGTACATGAATGTATGTTACAGGATTGTAGATTCTGTTGGCTACCTTCTTTGCATATAGGGTTATCAATTCACCTCATTTGTTTCCTCAATGTCTATTAGTGTATAAAAGTTGTCTGCCCTAACTACAAGCCTTCTTGTGAGGGAGCGGAGAGTATGCAGCCTTAGCAAGCATGAGCTACCGTGTAAGCTCCTGCAAATACTTTAGTTCATGCCAAAGTATATGCCACCCGCTTTCACATATGTAAACTAAGCGTTTTGAGCGACCATTCCACTGTACAAATAAGTAACTAAAGTATCTCTCGTTAAAATTGCTACTATTTTTCGACGTAGTGGTAGTTTCCTTTAACATGATAATTATGTCGAAGTATAAGTATTCATAATGTAAACCATAATAATTGTTTGTCATTCAACTGTTGGATTGTTGGAAAACTTTTTTTGCTGTTGCCTGCGTTCCTACATGATCGACTGCTACTTATTTATTCATGTACTTGAGTACAGCCCTTGTCAATTTTCGTGGTAGATTACCAGGTATTTTGTATTCGACCTATCTTTCCTCATATTTACATACTTTAACGATTTTAATTTATATACTTTATGAAACTGTGGTGAGGTTTGAGTAGGAGGAACTGATTTGGTTAAAAATTATTTGTTTCTGATAGTATACTGTGAAAGTCGTAGCAAGCCGAAATAGTTGGTTGTTGGTTCGGTTTGGTTGATCATCGATTTGAGTGCCGCAATACCAGAGAAATTCCCGATATAAATCAGATTAGAATATTTGTGGATTTCGCAATGATTCAACGACATGTACCATGGAAATCGCCATAAAAACAGGAGAGCATTTAGTAATGCCTATAAAAATATGACTACGCGAGGGTAGGCATGCCTGCTTGCTTACAATTTTACTTACGACAAGGAATTTAATGCTATCTCTGACTACAGATATGTTAGTGCGGTTAAAGTATGGCAAGCAAGGAAATTATTGAAGGTGGCATGAACAAGCTCAAGACAGGCAAAATGGAGCGTTAATTTATAGAGGTGGAAGATAAAGCTCCGTGTCGAGAAGGGTATAGCCAAGGTTAATGCTATGCTCTTTGCTAACGAGTGCAAACGCATACAATTTAGTGATGTTGTAGTAGTCTAATGCATAGGTGTATTTATGGCCTGCAATCAATATTCCATAGCAGCTATACATACTCTTATGAATGCAATATTTTTTGATAAATATTCCAAGCAATATTCTCTCTCTCTCTAAGGTTGCTCAGTCATGAAACTTGAAAGAATTATGATCGATCCTGGCTGGTACAACCTGATCCGGATTCTGGTAACGATCACATACTCACCCGTGTACACTTTTCGTACCTATTCATTATATTGAAAGCCTGGGAGCTTACAATAGGTGTAAGATATTTATTGATAGTACTGATAGGGGATATAAAGCTTGGTGATGGATTACGGAGTACATATTTTTTAACAAGTTTCACATGGACAACAGGTACTCCCGTTTGGAGGTGGGATGTAGTATCCTTACGTGTATTGTATTCTGCAGTACAACTTTAGTGTGTAGCATGATTGCAATTCTATGTGCTACATAAGACGTAATATGCATTTACATAGTCAAAGTATGAGGAAAGTGATATGTAATATGTATTTTGGATTGAATGACCTCATTTTTTCTCTCCATTACGAGTATATAATATGCTTTTGAAAATTCCAAGACAGGATTGATGGGTGTTTCATCGTCAATGACCTATTGATTAAGACACCATGTCCTGCTGTGGGCGTATGCGTGTGTTCATCAATCTATCCATACACGAACCCTTTGAAAACATTAGCATATGTGATGTGCCTGATTATTCTTACATCATAGAGCCTTGTTTGAAAAATAATGTGCAAACCAAAGCTCTTGTCGAAGTTTTCTTGGGCATGTATTGAGAGGAGGTTGGATTTGAGTCAACTTAACGAGAAATATTAACTATTAGACTTTGTAGGAAAAAAAGTCAAACTCTAAAGGTTGATGACTTCCTTATCAAACATGTAGGGTTAATAGTAAATCATACTCTGCGTATATAATTTTTAGTACAGATACGTCATTTTAACAGTAGGTTTTCCTACATTTTTAATGGTTAAATGAGAAGACCTGATGATGAGGCTGCCTCCCTACCCTACTAGTACATCAATTTATCACCGTCTTCAATAGTCTTCATTTCAGCATTTCATTTCGTTTCGTTCATCAAGTTTATTCCTTCCGAGGCTCAACGTGTAGCAGAGCTTATAATATTAAACTTGAATCAGGAAGTACAGTGTTATCTATGACTTAGGAAATGAAAATCGCTTGTTTAGGTAGAAGCATTAAGAATTCATATATGTCTATAAGACAATAACGATTACCCTTTGTACCCCTTCCCGCAGTCCAACCATTCTTGGTGAATATTTTAGTTTGCTTCATCAGCTCCAATCTGTAGTGATATAAGATTACTAATTAACGCTACTGGTTGGCCTCATTAACACAGAAATTATTAATTTGCTTATTCTCATGGAATTGTCAAATCCTACACTCAAATTCTGAGAGGAACAAGTGGATTTGGCAATAATCTTTGAATGGGAGTATCACATTACTAAATGCTGCGTAGCTGAAAAGTATCAATCTTACATGTATCATTGCACAAATGCACGTATTTGTAATTGCTAAGTATGCATATAGAGTAGAGCAGGTCTGACAATTTAACATCGGCTCTCCGTGCATACCTCTTTTGCTTATTTGAGGGGATGAATTTCTTGTTAAGGCAAAAAGATGCTATCATAAAATTTTCAAGAGAGTGGATGAAACGAGAGGAGGGAAAGACAAGGGAAAAATCCTAGCTATAAATAGACGACAGGAAGAAAGAAGATTCCATCTTATTATTGTTAACGCTAATGTGTTGACTTGTATGTGTGCGAGGAAAGGGAAGCGTAGGTAATTGACCATGTGTTGGTTCTGACTATTATACAAGTGAAGGAACTGTTTCCACATCAAGGTAATGTTCCTGGTGGTTTGCCTGTCAAGTTGAAAATTTTGAGTAAAAAAACGGCATATTTACATACTAAAACTTGATCTGTAGATATGTGGATATGCTTGATGTAAACACATGATATGTAAATGTGTAATAATAATAGTCTTAAACCTAAGGTGCTATAAGGTTTATTTTTTCTGCACATCATTCATCGGCGTAAGAAGATAAAGGATACACATACCAAGTAATCTTTCTCCGAGAAGAGGGAGGAGGCATGAGTGAGTAATCACAGGTGCTACTTGCTTGCAAGCCTAAATTCATTTCAACATGAGCTCTGTATCCTTCCCTCACACGCACAAGTTCATTAAGTCATGTACATTTACTCTGTTTCCATCTTGAAAAGCAAGAGCATTGTGAATACTTACGTGTACAGTTTATGTTGCTATCATCCTACCTACTGTGTGCATAGTTGAAGTAGGGAAAGAAATGTTGAGACAAATAATTACGTGCTTCTGTAACTATACTTGGAATAGTTGGTGGTAGGATTCTGGAGATGGTTGTATAGATGTGAATAATAGTTAGGCTGGAGATATAGGAAAGAATGGCACACCTCATGGAATTCTCGCGACAAAGTTTATTTTTGGGTTGGCAACTGACAGCAACTTTACCGTCGTCGCCATTACATTCATTACCTGACGTGACTTTATCCTGTACATAGGTAGGTAGGAGCTAGCTCGCTACTACTGCTCAGCTCCTCTTGTTCACTATCACCCTTGCATGTATTTTTACACGTGAGGATATTTCAATAGTGTCAGCGTATAATAATGTGAAACCTCGGTCGTTCTCTGAGCTCCTTCATCCTGTTGCAAAGTGAATATATCCTATGTAGAATGTATATGAGTATGTACTGCTTTGGGATTTGATACTTGGGAAATGGTAGGAGGTAAAGCTGTATAGATACTTCCCATTTCAAACTGACTATTCCCTTTTCGCCTTCGTCAGCAAATGTAAACATGATCAGGCATCACATATAGGACGACCTGTACATTGAGATGTGAACGTGTGCATGTAATTTATTTGGTTTTATATTGTAGATGTAAGAGAAATGTAACTCATGGGTAGTGGAGCATTTCCTATAAATATGTGTATAATCTGGTACTTTTTCCTTTCAAATGTGTGGTTTCGGATCTTGAGAACACTTGCAATGAACTTATGGCTGGCTTTTGTGTGTATGTATATGTGATGTAACAGATTTTAGTGTGAGCCTTCCTTCAGGATGTTCCCATGTGTGCAACCTGCCAGAGCCATGGTGGTATGATAGTAATGTTTTAGCCCAGTGGATTTGCAGCATATCTATTTTTGATATTTATAGAAGGAATATTACGACTGTGGCTTTTTTAGGTTCTTTAGTTCTCAGGGTACTCCTATACAGAGGCATATAGACATATACACATGACACTTGGAATTGAACTAATAACTCTAGTTATTCAGTTTCAGCTGGAGGTAAAGTCAGTTAACTTAATGCGTTTGTTTGATCAAGATGATGACAAGTTGTTATTTGAGCTTCCTACTCAATGTCATTTGCGAGCTCTGAAACACAAATTTAAATGGGACTCCTCATGAAAAATACATAGATGCCAGCGTTGGGAGGAGCTCCAATCCTCCGTGGAGTTTTAAATTGCCAGGTCAATACACAGGTTTAAATACCTTAGCTGATCATTCTTCTATATAAATACAAGAGAGAGAGAGAGATAGATCCCGTTAAGATATGGACTATAGTTTACGCTGATGATTATCAGGTTTAGGCGGAGTATGGAACAAGCAAACGATTCAGAGCTGGTAGGGACGGAGTGGGATACACATTAAATACCTATATTAAAAATCAGTTAAGACTGTCAAGTGAATCTAGTCATTGAACTGATGTGAGATGACTTTTCCTCGGAAAAACTGGTTACATGCCAATAACACGGATTATTTACATTTTAAAACCCGCTCGTAGATTTCCCATTGCTAAGTTTATAATGCTTTCATTTATTTGCTTTTTTGCTACGTTTTAGCGCAATTACAGGAGCTGTATTAAATACATGTGATAGGCTTGTTGCTTGAGGTAATTACTTCACAAACAATTGCACCACCGAAACGAGTTTTCAGACCTAAAATTCCATAGGTTAATCATGTAGAGCGTTTTCCGAGTTTTAAGGATGTATCCATAGAATTGATGCTATCGTCTCTTGTGAAGGTAATTTGGCAAGCGAAGTTGAACATTTTGCAAGTAATGTCATATTATTTTCGGAGGTAGCAATATACTAAAGGTAACCTTTGTCGAGTGATGAGGAAAGATCATTTTTGGTTGCAACTGCAACTTTACATGTGTAGATGAGGATATGAAAGTAGTAGTGGTTGCTGGTGAAGAGAGAGCTAGATGGTAGAGTTATCCGTACTAGAAACTCGAAGGGATTTTTTTGGTCGGTGCATGTGAATTTATTTTTAGGTGTTGTTATCATTAAATTTTTATAGGCCACGATTGATTTGTTTTCTAGCTACTAAAAGTTAACCAGGGAGTACGACCAGAATACACCACCGAATTCCTACTATAATGGATTTGCTCATGTGGTAACTACTCTATGCAAGTAGGATGAGCTTCGTTTTCTACTCTACTACATGGTTAAATTGCGTACCTTTAATATTAGAGGAAATCACTTATACGTTTGAATGTATTGCTATGTGTAAGCGAGCGGAAGATTGTCACGTGCTTGTAGCTAAAAACATTTTGACTTGGTCTGACTGCATCAGTCAGAGGAAGTTGTTAAGATGGAGTATAGTGTTCGGCACGTATATATTTTTTATGCGTAGGTATACTTTGGAAAGAGTGTGTGTGAGTGCTCTGTAGTACCATTATACTTCCACCTACTACTGTTCCTTAAGTAAAGTACGATCGTGTATAGTAATTATGTGACTCGCCAAGAATAATAATACATAGAGGATTGGAGTAGGCTGGTGGACCATTCTTTTGGTAATGTGTATGTTCACTCAGAGATGAAGTATATGACTTGGTTGACAATGTAAGAATTTTAAGAGACACTGTGAGAGAGAGGAAAGACAAGAGTTCTGGGAACATGGAGTCCAAAAAGCTAGAAGAGCTAAGTGAAGCGAATAATGCTTAATTGACAATTGATGAATACAGTGGATGATTAATCTTCTTTTTTCGTGGAGAAGATAGGTTGTAGTAGAACCGGATGCCCCAATCAGTGCATAAAAGGGGACGTGGGGCGATTAGGTTAAATTATCGCTATGGTAATGAATCGCTCTTCATTTCCAACGTCCGTTTGCCATCGCTTGTCGTCCTCCTGCCTCTCTCTCTCTCTCCTCTTAACTATATCTTCAGAAGAGATGAATGCTCAACACCATTCCTTCCTATTACGAGCCGAAGCTGCCTTCGTTAGGCATGCTCCTTCATGTATTTATGGTTGTAAGTGCACAGCTTTAATCAGGTGCGGTGGAAATCCTGAAGGTTTATTTCAGTCAGCTCCACATGTGTCCCTTAATTTCAACTAGAAATCTATTTCCTTCCTTTGTGTCCCCATATCATTTGTTATGCCTATATCTGTGCATGTCCTGCCTGACTTCCAGTGTCATCACTGTGAAGCCCTACATAAGCTATACATCCTTTCGACTGACTTACTGGATTCATTGGCGAGGATTGTGCCTAGTACCTTTCAGATTTGGCATGTGTTGAGTAGCACACATTGAAATAACGTGATCGTTAAACCCTATAGAATGAATCTACTTACATGCACTGACGCTCTTGAGTTTTACGCTGGCTTTTGTACTATTATTACTCTTTTTTACCTGATCACTCTAAGGCAAGGGCAGGATAATGCAGGGATGAATGAAGAATGGATACAAAGAGTTGTCTCTTTTATGTAGAACTATACGTGTTGATTCTAATTGAGGTAATTTGTTCCAATTTTGAACTGCAAGCGGTAAATTAAACTTTTGTTTGGAGTATGATTCCTGCTGTTGATACTATTATTTAAGGCTGTATAAGGGTAAGGTGTAGTTTAAAGATAACTTACAGGGAGTAGTAGTGGTGTCACTTGCTGGATCATTCTCCGAAGTTGGGGGTAATAGGTGTACATTGTTCAGCGAAACGACTCCTCCTAAGGTAGGATTATATAATGAATCTACCTTATGGGAGCTTGAAATGAATCAAAATTCAAATCAGCGGTGAAAGAGAGAGAGAGAGTCGGATTCGGGGATGGAGTGAAATAGAGTTAGGGAGAGTGTATGGGAGATAGTCGTAGGGAAAGTTGGTTAGAAAAGAAGTTAAAACCTTTTGCTAGGTAGCTTGCTGGGTCGGAGGAACGGCAATCACGATTACCGGAACTTTGCTTGCCTGGAGAGATATGAGGTTCCCCCGGTGTTCTACTCTGCTCCCGTAAACTCGTGACTATTTGGTTTGGATTAGGTTTTATTGTCCTTGCCATCTTCGGTGTGCCTAAGCACCTATTGTGAATCTAGCTCATTGTCCTCCACCAAATTGCTCCTCTTTGTCTTGGAAAGATGAGGATTCGTCATCATGATCTATACTTTAGCTTGTGTGTAGGCTGGGTCTTCTTTGCCTCCCTTCCTCCGCTTGTCCGTGTGAAGTAGTATTACGGATCCTGCTTCTAGTACATATGCACGTTCCGTATGTACATAGAAATATAGAGTGGCGACGCTAGGACTTTTCCCATTTTCATGTAATCCTACTGCCACTCACTTTTCCCCAAGACGATAAAGACATTCTTCATATTATACACTTTGCTCCGTGTCTTATTCACTCCTAGTCTCTTTCTTCCAGTTGTTCCTTTGGGCAGTCCTCTTTCATATGACGGCTCCTCCAGTCTTGTGTATATACTCAACCTCTCCCGCTCTGAACTTTATTCAACCTTTTCCTGGCATTCCTCGCTGTTTGAATTAATATTCATACTTAAGAGGCCATTTTTCCAATAGCTCCTCATTAGTACCTCACACTCAAGTTTTATACCCGTCTTTGTAATTACTGGTTCGAGTTGGGAACAATTTCAAGAACTATTTCTTTATTTCAAAACTATTGAGGGATTTGGCAATATGAGTCAAGTTCTTTTACCTTTTCTAATGAAACTCAAGCCCAGGTGAACTTTCTACCTCTTTTATTCATTTTCCTTCAATCTCTTATGAATATTTTACTAGTTGAAAAACTCATTTGGATTTTTTTCACCGCATCCATGATCATGTGTCAAGTCATGCGCTAGCCTTCCCATACCAAATATTTTACTTTTAAAACTCATCCAATTTTTTCCCCTTTCTCGTTTGGAAACAGAAGTAGATTTGATCTTACCTTTTATCTCTATGTAGTACAATGGCAATATGCACTTGAAGCGCAGGTGAACTTTTTTGAAACTCCATTTTTTCTACCTTGTGCGGCTCTACTCTCAGGTGAACTTTTTTCTGTAGGGGAAAGGAAACCGAACTTTTTTTTATTAGTTGGATTGCGAGAGCTAATACTTTTTATATGGACATCCCAGGAACGAAGGTACCTGCGCTACCTATGAGATACATAAGTATGTAAGCAAGAGCTATCCTTAAGCTCGTAAAAATATATGTATGTAGTTATCCGCTCTGATAATGCAAGATTGGCTGGAAGAAAGAGGGAAGTGAAGAGGAGCGAAAAATTTTTCGGACAAAAAGAAAAGTTTTTCCCTCTCCTTTTATATGCATTTTAGATATGTGATGTATAACTGGAGGCATTTTATTACTTGAAAAAGTACATGATTATATCGACTCTTTTGGGCTACAATCGAATTGCATGAATTTCCCATCTCTCCCTCTCACATGTCCAACTCTCCCTTGTACACTCCTTCCCTTCTCCTTCCTGGTTGCATACATACATGAGGAAGTATGTATCTTTTGCGGACGTCCAACACGTTACTTACTTAAAGGAGGAAATCGTATCCAACAGTTCTACTTTTTTTTCTTAGCTGTCAATTGCTTAAAGTTATCCCCAATGGTGGATGTGTTTATGTGTTATATGTGAAATGTATCTACGTGGAAGGAAAGAATTCCATTGTAAGAAAAGGTTGGATGCATGTAAATATGTATTGGCACCATAGTATTGTAGTTATGTGGAAGGAGTCAAGGCTTGGCATGAAATTCATACAAAGAGCTCAAGTGTGCGTATGGTAGGGAAGTAAGTTAGCCGAATTGAGTTGAAGAGTGAAGGAAACATTGGTTGGATAGAGTCAAGTCAGAATCAGGAATAATTTTTTATCGAGAGGAAGGAAAACTTTGGCTTGGTTTTCATGTGTGGTTTGGTTGGAAGTAGTCTGTGTATCTGCTTTAATACAAGAGTAAGGGAGTATGGTAGTAATAGAGCTTGTCTTCAACTTGTACCTATACGTGTGTGTATTTAGGGAAGGTAAAAGGTATGGAAAGGATGAATGAGTACGTACGTATACCAGCGGACCTAGTCGTATGGGCTTTATTACCTTCCTAAGTGGTTCAGGGGGAAAGCTGAAGACAGAACAGGGAAGCTGGAGAGAGAGAGAGAGTTTGAGTGAGGAAAAAAGAACTGCATAAGTTACTTCTAGTAGTTCTAGTGTAGTTCTAGAGGAATGGTTGGGAGGGTGAAAGCATGATGAAAGTTGCAAAGGTAACCAAAAGAAGGTAAAAAGCAAAGAGGGAAAAGGAAGGAGGAAGGATCGGTATAAAAAAAGCAAGGAGTAGACGACGGCGAGGACGACGATGGCACATATCATGGAGTTGTGAACAAGTCCATATGTATAAATGCACACGGTTGTTGCTACTAGGAATGAACGCATGGTGGTAAGAATGAAAGAAAGGTTTTCTCAACTTTAACTCTCTCTCTTTTGCTTTACTTACTGGCTTCAAGTACAAGAGGGTAGGATTTGTATAAGCATGGAGAGGAAAATTATAGTAAAGGTATATAAAAAGATCGAATTTCTTTATGCATAGAAAGAGGTAAGGTGGAAAGAGGAGAGTTGAGAAAGAGTGAGACTGGAGAGAGGGATCTTCGAGGTTACTAATGCCCACAATAAATTACGATGCAATGCAAAACCCCAAAATCCGCCGTGCTGATTTCACATTTCCGTCTGTTACTTTTCGGATCTTCTACTCTTCTAACGTATGCAAGTATGTACAAACTCCGTGGAAGTTGAGAGGAAGGTAGAGAAAAGTAGTGAGTAGTAGCGTCTCGAAATGGAATCTTACCTTTCCTCTTCCTCAGTTTCTATAGAGTCTTAGCTCCAATTTCTAATGGAGTAAATGTCTCTCAAGTTTAATGTATGCGTACGACTACTCTCGGAAATGGAAGGAAACTCGACCCGAAGAGTCATCATTATAAGTTGGAACGACTCTATCGCCGATATGTAAAGGAGATGCTTTAATTCCAGAGCAGTGTTATCGGCACCAGTACTACTTCTTTCCCTGCCATGTGTGTACATTTCCCAGGCTACTATTACATTCTTTCATTTGACGAGTTTTGCACTTTTTCCTGTGGCTCGTCGTCTCCCCTGTCCTTTTTTTACGGTCCGTACCATTCTAGGAGAATAAAGCGTAACTGCAGGGGAGAATTCAGGAATAGATTGAAGGAAGGTAAAATGTTTGGTTTTTATGAAGGCATTTAGAATATAAAGGCTCTACATAGCAACAGACTGTGGAAGCCTCCCTGTTTTGACGATGAAGACATTTTAGGACCTTCCCTCTTGTCTTTCCGGCTTGAATTCACTTTTTTTTTGTCTTAACTTCAACTCGTAATGGGTGGCAATATTTTTCATCTTGGTATGATAATGGTGGTGGTATGCGTTGGGAATTGTTTCAAAAATTCCTTCATATATGAATCAACCTTTCAAAAAAAATTCTGGTGCTTATGCATGATGTGATTTGAAGTTTTGTTTTGATGGTGAGAACTTGTTGTTCCCTCAAGTGTATATAGAAGCATCTACATAGATAAATGATAAATTTCCACAGAAATGCAACCCACGGTTTTGAATCAAATTGCATGGTTGAAGGAGATTTTATTTGTTTATGATTATTAGCTGTTGGGCGGTAAAATTTAGAATGTAGTGTGTAGATGGAAGAGCATGACATGTGGAAAATGGTTGGATTACCGGAATAATGGAAGTTGAAGGGAGATTGTTACTCGAGACTGAGTGAGTAAGGTGTATTTACTTTTGAGGGTGTACTTATTTGTGCATGATTTGTGGTAGTGTCTTTCCACCTTGTATGCTGAGAGGATAACAATTTTTCACACCTCTTAAATTCATTTCTCAGTCGTTTATTCTGGAACATCTCTCGTCGTCGTACAGTCGTCAGCCGGCAAAGAGAGCGAGAGAGAGAGAGAGCAGGCTTGAGTGGAAGTTTTCACGCGGAAACCCTTTCACCGCCACCAGATCTATTTCCTCATACATAACCAAATAAGAAAGTGCTCTCGTTGGTAGTAGTGGCAGTGCTCTTCCCGCTACACACTTGTATGCAGTACTTCTTTTTCTAGTTTCTCTCCCGGCTCTTCTCCTCTCTATCCCATGAATCCCGTGTAGTTGATGTTGTGCATGGAGAGCTGGCTTCAGCAACGTACAGATATTAGGTATAAAAGGATGAAGAAAAAATCAAGAAGAAGCCACTCACTAAAGTGCACCACAACGACCTGTGGAGTTGAAATGGCATTTTTCCCTGTCAACTCGATGCGTGGAAAGAATCTGAAATCGTCGTCAGTGTTTAATTTTTGAACTTTTTCCAAACTTACTACTAAAGCACATATACTTTTACTGTACATTGCGTTGCAACCCCTTAAACTTGTTCTGTAGATTTTTATTCCCTATAAATTCTAAGGTATGGTATACATAGTTATGCATACCATATTTCATTGTCCCAAGCACATGGTAGTGAAGCACTTGATACATAGGTGCACGTAGTTTGATTCAAATTACCGTCTTGCGTGCGTTACCGTAAGGTGTACTGCAAAGTTATGCCTATTTGAAAAACTGTGATCAAGGTATGCAATCCTACCGTGTACGGTTTACGGTTTCATATATGCGAGATTCACATGCCAGGATCTAAGTATAGGTCTCATGTCTAGTTTTATTAACGAATCATCTCAGGTTGCTCATTTTTTACCCGTTCTTTCTCTCTCTCTCTTCCCTTTCCACTTGAACCAATGGAGAGTAACTTGAAACTGTCTCTTCTGTGGTCTCTCGGTGCATGTTTCTATTTGTTTACTTACGGCACCTTAGGGATTTTTTAGCATGAGAAAACGTTTTAGGGGTATAGAGATGAGCCTTTGTATAAAACTCTTTTGCTGTGCTGAAATCTTGGCAAATAAAGTAAATTGGAGTGTAAAATCTGGGCTACGTGTGTTCCGTTAAGTTGACTAAACTTCATGTAAAGGTAGATTTTTGTAGACAGGATCTGTGGAATCGCATATCTATTTGAATAAGTTTCCTTATCCCGGACTCGTACTCTGTCGGATTTTTTATACCTCACGGAAGAGTAACCTTGTTTTTTCCTTTGAGCAATTTAGATAAAGCCATGAGGAAATGAATTGATTTTTAGGAATCCTAATGGATATCCTGATGAAGAGGCAGGATTTTGGAAGAAAGGTAGAACTCACGGAACTATATTCTTATAATATGTGTACATACACACACATGGGGCTAATCAGAAAATGAGCGAGTAGAACTTCCACCAGAAAGTGAATAATGACGCGAAATCGGCGCCAGTCTCGATAGTCTACGGTCAGACGTTATGAATCGGCTCTTTTGGTGTGGGTAGCCTTACCCTAGTGAAAGGGAATGCCTTTGTGGGATTGCATGTGTAGTTTTTTGAGAGAGCCAAGATCATGAAGTGTGGCGGGTGTTCAGATAATAATTGATGTAGTCAAAGAGGTGAACTTATGAATAACGGCAAGGCCATAAGTGCAATCCTGTGAATTGAGATGCCACTTTTAGCAGAGAATCACAAGAATCCGGGTCACTCTCGCACTCACATCGGCATTCTGCTTCAACTGCAGACTTCAATGACTGACTTCATATCTCGTACCATCAGATTTTTTTTGCATTCAGCAAGGCCATTGTTGCAAAAGCGAAGTGAAAGTTCGCGTCAGTATCCCTATGAACACGTTCACGTCAATGCAGGGATATATTTCTTTTTCTGTAAACTGGATATGTGAGTTGTTTTACTTTGAAAATATATCTATCACTCTCTGCTCTCTCATGTTTTCACTTTATAGGACCTTAACTAACGATAGCAGAGACGATGGGTTGGTATTTTACATAATGCAGTCCTCAACAGTTTCACCGGATGGGACTATCGAATGGGTTTGAGTGTATTGCTACAATCGTACAGTAAGTAAGGTATGCACTTGCGGAGCATTGGAAACGGTACATACTTATTTTGGGAAGGAGTAATGAAGGAACGTCCGAGGTATTATAGGTACTGAGAGTGTGTAGGAGCGAAATATACGAGTGTCCAGGAACGATAACTGCAGCATGACACCCCATATGATGTCAACTTCCACTTCCTGCTACATCCAACATCCTCTCTCATTCTCATCTCCCTTTGTTAAATATGTGAACACCACGAGGTGGACTTTGTCGATAGTTCTTTGGAACTTGATTTTTTATCTTTCTCTGTTGTTTCTCAGAAGAACTGTTATCCAACCTAGGTACCCAAATATGTGGTAAAGAATTATTGAAATGCTAGCTGTTCTGCATTTATAATGAAATATTTCGCAGTGTATGGTGTGATCTGTGGCTTGTGCATTGATAGGATAGTGTGTGCTACACTATAATGTTTTAAGATGAAAGGGAGGTGTTTCATACCTGAAAGGCTGCACTATTACGAATAATTACTTGTTTCGTTTTTCCCGCCTCTTACTGTATCCTGTACCAATAATTGTATTGCCGGGATGAAATAGAGAATGGTGCCTCTCTTTCATCTTATCGTAATTGCATGTCCACTGGGTATTTTTCATCCAATACAGTATCACTATAGAACCAGCGGTAGTATCTATAACACGAATCTACAAGAGCCATTACTAGACTGCAGCTTACTCATTAGAAGGGAATGAGGCAGATGGGAAAACATGTGCGATATGATTGTTCCTCCGAGTCATTCTTCTCTGACTATTCTCTCTCTCTCTCTCTCTCTTTATCCCTGTATTCCCTAAATATTATTTCTACAATGTTAACAAGTATCTAAATACTATAAACCCGTTCTTTGCTAGTCCACGAATGCTGTCCTATAATTCCAATAGTAATTTTGTTACAAGCAGAAACATGAAACATGCTCAGCGAATTGATGATTGGGAGGTATGTTGGTATGTAGAGGCAAAGTGGAAGAGTAAGTTGTCGTACTTAGTCTCTCTTTTACCTACCTCTAGGCCTACCCTTTCTCAGATAGATATTTGCTGCACATACTGATGAAAAAGTTATGTTTTTCCCTAATGGCAGGTGCTTAAATTTAACTTTTTAGTTCGTCAGCAGTCAGTCTGACTTTTTGGGTGGACGCAGGAGTGTCTATAGGAAAGTAAAGTAAAACCATAAGTATTAGGGACAGTGAAGCAACTATCAAAAAGTAAACTTTGTTCCGAGCGTCATTCTCTTCTCCCCCTCCTCCCTCGGTATTTCATGTGTCGACAGTTTACATACCTTTAGTCCTTACATAACAGTAGTTAGCATTATACCAGTGAATGAGGAAAAAAGATTTGACTTGGAAAGTAGAAGCGGTAGTATTCGGCTGGAAATGACTATTTTGATGTTTCAATCCCAGAGATTACTAGGCATTTTGTAGTTACTTGATGGAGTTTTTACCTTTTACCGAATCTTCGGGTCTCTATCTTTTGTGGGCGCAGTAAACTTGAAATCCATATAAAACGCTAAGTTTTCTTTTTATTTTCAGTGGGAACCAACGTTTGAAGTTAACTCTAAAAATATTTCCTGGAAATAATTCAGCAAGCTCTTTCTTGAGGTTTTTATATGTTTAACTTCTCCTTCCAGGATATTTGATGTATAAGTTTAGGGTGTAGGTATGGAACTTGGAGTATCCGAAAGAATATCTATTGGAAGTTCCATGCCGGGATGTGTATAAATGGGATGGATCCGTATTTATAGGTGGTCGGTATAATAAGAGCTTTTCTGAGAGGAGATACTTGGCGTAGAAGCCTGTACTTGGACTGTGGATAGCCAAGTACCCGGAAGTGAACCTGACGGTCCTCCTGTGATCTGGTCATCATGTACTTCAATACGGATGTCAGTTTATTATCAAGTTGTTTAACGGGGTAAATGTTCATGGAAAGTTTTAGGACAAGATGGTGGTTTGGTTAGCCTTAACGTAACGTGCGGCTCAAGAAACTTTGACGAAAAGTCTGTCTTTTCTCTCGTTCACTTAGCTCTCTCTCTCCATTCGCCCTTTGCAACTATTTACTACCAGTACCACTGGGGAAGATGGTGGTTAGCCTGGATACACAAAATCCACAGCATCTATCCGGAAGAATTGTGTGGTGAAGTTGGATTAGTGGTAGAAGTCAAACTTTTCCTCATTTATTTCCACAATACTCTCTGTGAAAGACGTTTGTTTTGGTTTATTACATCATGCATAAACTTATTGCTTGCATCTCGTGCACATAAATCTGGGGAAACATTTCCAGATATTTGTGTGTTAGGCAAGGTTTCCGCATGTATTCTAATGCTATAAAATGGATTTTTCTTGTTGATAAACAAGCTGAAACTTAGGTTGAAAAGTGACTTACTACACAATATTTTAGTGTTTGGTATTTGTGTAAGATATTGATGGACAATCAGGTCGAATGAGTCGGGCTACATTGTAGGCGAGTGTTTGGGACGAGGGGCTGTGTAGTGTAAATGGTTCATATGTAGAAGTATGCGTAGGTAGAAGGCGTGAAGTCGTGTATAATGAAAATGTTTGAACGGAAGTGTTTTCTGACATTGCTTTCACAATTGAACAAATTATGATTGACGTTTGTTTTATCCCAGTCGGAAGTCAAAGCTTGGGTACATGTAATAGAATGCCCCTGCCCTTCTTTTTTGGCGCTTCTCTTTGCTCTCTTTCTGTCTCTCTCTATCTCTCTCCCCGTTCAAGATAAATGTAGCTGTATCAGTGTGCATTACGCAGTTGAGAGGAGTTCAACTAAACTCCATGTTTAGACAGAAATCTTGGTAGAAATCAAGGAGAGATCACATTTTCCCATGTAGACGCCAAAGCTTTCTTCTGCTGGTATTAGAATTTTCCCCTGGACCTACTGTATGTAGTATATTATTACTTTGTATGCTGGAACTGGAAACTACAGGCTTATGTCCAAGTATATACAAAGCACTAAGAACTTATAGTCAAAGGGAAAGCTGAGACTCGGTCCCAGAGAATCGTTTAGGATGTCAATATATATTGGCGGTGGGAGATACTATCTAAGGTTTTAGATGGTCGACGCCAAGGCATTTGGCTCTCTTTGACTGCCATCCGTCCTCGGTGATATCAACTTGTAAGAATCAAACGAATGCAAATAATTGTTGTGTACTTTACCTCTACAGTCTTTGGCTAAATATTTCCTTTTATACCACCGACGACCTGGTACTTGGTAGCTGTAGTCGTATGCAGTGTCGACGTATTGTTGAATTCTTATGAGGTAGAGATTCTTTGTAGCAACATTAACTCGGGTTTGGGGTCAAACTTTTATGGAGGTTCATCTTGTCTGTAGCTCAAATTATGAGAATTTACTATCTTTACCCTTGGAAGATAAAAAGAGGCAATGTGAGTGTTATTTTAAGACAGCGCAAGGTACTTGTTCAGTTGATAGTCTTGCAGAAAAATGAATTTCTTGGGCATCAGGTTTCACGAAACAACATATTCAATTTGGTTAGAATTATATTGTTTGCTCATTATTCTTGTCCATAATTTTTTTTTTTTTTTAATACTTTTCTGTAAACTGGTTGGCTGTAAATCAAGAGGTATTTGAGCTACATGCAATCAATTTGAAGCAGCTCTGGGTATTTTTTGGCATCCTTACTGTCTCATCTGTTGGTATTTTTACAAACTGGACACTGTGTTCTCTTCGGTAGGAATGCGTGCCATGTTTTGGTATAGGGCAGGATGGGCATTTTTGTGGGATTAAGTTACATTGTTTATAAAGTTTGCTATCTTGAAGACATGGCTTGCGAGATGCAGTAAAAGTAACTGGCCGGCCCTGGTATCATCATCATACTTTCCATCAATACGCTGAAGTGTGGTTTAAACGAAGAGGTGGGCTGAATGGAGGAAGGAGATACTCCTTTGTATCCTTTCCTTTTGGCCATGGAATCAAGTGGAATCCCTGTGTGTATATTTATTCCTCATGCCTTTTACACACACAGAGAGACATTACATTAAACGATTATGGTTCTCCACACGGACCGACGACAGCAGTATTATAGTTGTGTAAGCAAAAGAACGACGGGGACGAAACTCTTCTCCCATCGAAGAGAGAGAGAGAGAACTCTTGGGTATGTGTCTGTGTATAAACGGTGACTGGGAGAGGGAGCGGACGGAGACGACGAGAAAACTTTTTCCTATCAAATCAAGTGATTCTCTCCCAGGTTACTATGGACACACCATTCTGCATGTCAGAGTTTAAGTAAGATATGAGACGGGTTGCTTTTCTTGGCTCTCTTTCTCTTCATGTTTGTCGTCGGCCACTTCTTTTACTTACAAGTTCTACATACGTATGTAGATAGGTTGGGTTAAAACAAATACTATAGATTTGAGAGATAAGAGTAGTATGGCTGCACACGTCTGCACTCGATATGTATACATGAGTACTAAAAGTAGCATTACTATTACGACGATTACTGCTATGTAGGTAAGTGGCCGTCGGGATACACTGTGGGGCTCAGACAGGTGCGCTTAATTTTATTGCGCAGATTGTGTAACATGGGATGAGAGCGTCCACCTTGGTTTTTATAACGCCCCATTATGTTCATTGAGGCTTTTTCAAATGTTTCACAGTCGCCTTACCTTCACCACCACACAATGGACTCCTTGTCTGAATGATACTAAAACTTAACCTAAATTGTTATGGTAGGCTTGGCGACCAACTTTTTCTTCGGCAACCTTCTCTTATCCTTCCACCTAGCACACACAGCATGTCCTTTTTGTGTCTTACGAATTCTACAATACTTCCTTTTTCTACTTTAAAGATTCACTAGCAAGTACATGGGAGGAAGTAAGAACGAGGAACAGTGTATTGTCAAGTTCTTTATAGGTGGGGCGTATAATTTCCTTTCTGGGTTATATTGCATATGATAGGATCATTCAAGTTGGATGGGGTGTGGTATGGTACAAGTAGTTTACTAAAACAAATATTGGATGAGCAAATGGTAACAATTAAATGGGAGAGCACAGCCTGTGACAGGTGAGTTACAAGCCATAAAATGTTCCAAAATTGCACCAGTTGTTTTGGAACTGTTGGAATCATCGACTCATGTGGGTTCGCGCGTATAAATTCATTGCCAGAAAAATTGGAATAACTTACCTGCCTGTGTATGATAATAGTTGGAAGAAGGGTGAAAAATATGTAGGTTGCTTAGAAAGCTATTTTCCCTCTGTTTGAAAGAGTCGTGAGAAAGGTAAAGGGGCATGACATAATGGAAGGACTTTTACGTCCTTTTTCCTTGTGACGTATTTTATGGTAAAAGGAAAAGTATATTGTGAATAGGTGTACGTACTACTATATTGAAAGAAGTACGAAAAGGTAGACGAGAGAAGGAGAAGCGTCAGGGGAAAACAAGGACTAGGAGGAATAAAATGGGGAATTAGTGAGAATGTGTTGTAGTAGTTATAGGAAAGAAAGTAGTAAGAAAAGCAGTGTGGTGAAATCGACGAAAGAAATGAGTGGAGATATCTGTCTTTATCCCACTCGATAGAGAGACTCAGGAATTCTGGTCTAATCCGGTCACAGGTGTGACAATGGAACTTGGCCATAGTATTAGTCTTCGGTTCATCCAATTAATACCAAGTCTCTAGAGAATTACACTCGCTGACTGGTTTCTCTCCTTTTTTCATTCTCCTCTCGTTCTTCCTTCTTCGTCTCCTCTTCTCTCTCTCTCTCTCTCTCTCTCTCTCTCTCTCTCTCTCTCTCTCTCCTTGGAATCTTTTCTCTCTTCTCACAAGAAGCTTTTCCCGATGTTCCTGGCAACTTGCTCTCCTTCCCAGAGAGAAACTAACCATCCAGATGGGCAGGTTTAAGAAGGATACTCATGTGGATATCCCACATTATGTACTTGCCTGTACATGAAAGTAATGCAGAGAGAAAGTATCAGCCGAGCCTCTGTGTGTAGTAGTAGCTCTGAGAAGCAAACACGTTCCTTCCTAATGTAATCACTACAGTAGGTGTAGACTTGTTTTCTTGTATTAAGAGGATGAGTTCTGTTGAGTCTGATTCCTATATATTACCTTGTTTATAGCTTCAACCACTATTGTATTTCTGTGGAATGGAACTTACTATATGGGAACATTGTCTTGGAAAGGTAACGATAGTAGTATAGAATTTGCCAAGAAGTGTGTACCTGTAATTGTCTTTGTGTATGTACTAAAGGCTGTTGTAGGATATGAGTGACTTCTCATATTAGGACAACTCTTAGAACAAGAGCGAACAACTGCTGTTTCATTCCAACTTAATAACATTAATGTAAGGTTACTTTTTTTTGTTACTGTGAGGAGGAGGGAGGGAGGAATAGTAGTCAAGAAGTTTCTACCTGCCAAGGTAGAAAGTACTAAGGAAGGCACTTACGTAACTTTTGCTACAACAAGGATTTTTATAAATGGAGTGAGTAGTAGTATATAGAATAGAAGATATCCTATACTTGCGTTGCATAGTAATACACTAGAAGAAAATCCTCCTGCTCTTTGTCTTCTTCTTTTTCCCTCTCCTCTCTCGTCTTCGCGTTCTTTTTGACTCTTTCTTCTTTTTCTTTGCCTTTCTTCTTCTTATTTATCGATCTTTTATCTAATTGGGCGAAATGCAGGTGGAAAGAGCAGAAGAAGAGAGAGAAAAAAATGGCTATTTCATGTTCACTCAGCATTTACACATGGAAGTGAGGGAAGACTTTTGTACTTACGTATGTGCTGCTCTGGGATATGCTCTTACTTTATGTATGTCATTTCGATATTTGGATACGTATGTGGACTGAATGTAAGAAAAACTTATTGACTAATGTACAATGAATTCCATTTGGTATCAGTCTATGTACATGTGTACATTTTCTATGTATACCTAGGCCTACCAACTACTTATTGCTCTTTTCCGGTTACATGCTTTTACGTATGTAATAATGTAATATGTACGTTTACATGTTTAAAATGACCATATATTTTGATAGAGTGAGCTCTACTGGATACTTGGGTAGATGTAGTGTACAAATGGAGCATTACCTATTTGGAATATATAGTCTTGCTCTGTTGTTTTCCGCTAACCTGTTTCTGTTAAAGAGGCCCTCGTTTTTACTACAACCTTAGCAGTGCTCTATGTGATGTAAGGTTTGGGGTTACCTCCCCGCAGGTTTGTTCTCTTTCTCTCACTACATATTCTAGCAGTGCGACCAATTCCGTTGGTGGAAGAAGTAAATGCTCGTATAGAAAGGGATGGATGATGTGCATTAGATTTTTCCTAGTCCATAAGAGCTTTCGAGATAAAGTGAAAAGCTAAAGTAGAGGAGCGGGGAGGGGGGAGTGTGTGGCTTTCATTCTCCTCTTTTCCTGTAATGGGAACTTACCTTTACTGTTCTTATTTCTTTGCTACTCCTTTCCTTTTTCCCTGTTACTAAATCGTAATGCTGTATATGTAATAAAATATGGAATTCATGTGTGTAGTTGTTTTTGTTTACGTTTCGTTACTCTAAGGAATCAGAGCATATGTTCAGGCCATTTTTGTAGATTGTAGAGTACGTGGAATATATGGCTTGTGAGGAAAAGAGTGTGAGGTAGGATTTGGACCGTACAAAATAATGCAGTGCATGTTCAAGATATCTAATGCATTTAGATACAAATGGATGAGAAAGGTACTTGAGAAAGTATATGACTTTTCTCTCTCTCTCTCTCTCCTCTTCGTTCTAGTTGTTGATGATAGGGACAAGATGTGGTGGCAAACTATTATCAGAAGCTGAGCTTTTCCCATTAACCTCTTTTAGGAAGAAGCTGATGTACGAGAACTTTCCATGTTTTTCTTTTAGCTCTCCTTTTACCTGCTCACCACGTACGTCGTACCTTGGCTATAAGTTATTGTACACATTCAAGGAGTTAAGAAGAAACGGCAAGAAAGTAGCATACCAGAACGTTTCCTAGCAAATACTTGTCGGCTCCCAATGTTGTTTTCACTCAGTTCAAAACAATAAAGAGCCCCGTAGGTTTTGTTTTGTCCCAGGTTTCTATTGTCTTTCGTATTCAAGCACTCACTGTTCTTCTAAAATATTTGTGACCGTTCTCAGTAAAGAAAATTAAATGATTTCAGTCTGATTATTTGTATAAAATATTTCGAAATTTATATACTGTAATTTCTACAAATTCTTAATGATGGTTTAACTCTGGAAAGAGAAGTTAGGAGTCATTATCCTAGCTTAGTATAATAAATTACATTGCGTCGTAAACTACCTGGTTTCTGTAGTCGAGCACTAGTGAGGTAATAATTAAATGAAAAGAGGGCCGTCTGGAGAACATGTGGTCCATTTTGTTGGTGGGCGTCTATGTAGGATTGAGGAAGGTAGACTATAGCGTGAGATGCAATGTGCGAAGAGAAAGCTTGGAAGAAAAAGAAATCTGGTGAGGATTACGTGAAGACCTTGCTTATTGTAGTCAATTTTAGGGAACATATCGAATCTAAAAAAGGTAGCTTGTATTATTTTTTGATGAAGGGAAGGATGAGGGTTGTGGGCTATATAGAAGAGGAAGAAGAGAGAGGAGAGAGTAAGCAGAAGATGTGAGTGGCTTTAGAGGATTGTATAGATGAAGAAAAATATTCGCCAGTAAACGATTACTACTAGTATCCATCACTGTTTCTCTGCCGCTACCTTTGAATTTTTCATTTTCCTTTCCTCTTCATTGCAATCTTCTGCCTCTTAGAGACCTTTTACGCTACTGAATGAAATGGAACTTGAGTATCTATCTATCTGGTACGGCCTTTGTTGATTGCCATAATAGGCCTGTCACTTTACTCGTTTCTGTACTACTGCCTCTCTCTCTCTTCTCAGTCTTTTTCTTTCCCTTCAACCAATGAATAGTACATGTAAGGGAGACGGGGAACATGTAACTTTTCATGTTTTCCATCTTTCTCTCTCCCACTCTTTCCCTATATATAAGATTCTTGGTTCTTTTCCCTGACTCCTTGTTTGATTGATGGGTATTTTATTTTTAATGGGTTATTACCGTGTTGAAGACTTATTGACTTGGCTAGTAATCACATGATAAATCCTTGATTTATCTTCTCAACTCCTTGAAATCAAGGATTTTTATTGATCATCAAATTATTTTCTTGTACTTTTCTCCCTTCTCTCTCTCTTTCTCTCCCTTCTGTCTCTCTCGCTCAATCTTCCTGATTCTTCCAGCAATCTCCAGTGAACCAAAAGTAAGTTTTAGTTTCATATATACCTTGATAATATTGATTGTTGTAAGGGAGATTGGACGGAATGGTAAAGCTTGTTTCTTTACACCATAATAGAACGGTGATTGATCCAGTAGTCAGGATTCTCATCGGCTAATGTGATCTTTTGATGAGAGCTATTTATTAAGGCTTGTGACTGACTTCAGCTGGAGTCTAACTTGATTTAAAAGATTTTCTGGCTGGATTTTTCAATTCACTTACGTAATCTTAGAGAATAATTCTTCGAAATGTTGTTATTGAATCGGACGATTTGTTACCAAATGGTAAATGTTTTTTCCTTGGCGTAGTTATTATAGGCAGGAATGTAATAATATATGGATATGTGGAGGGTTGGAGTACTATTCCGGATAACGTGTATCCGGAGTAGGGTTTGTAAGGAAAGGATGTAAAAATGTGTGGCGATATTGTTTAAATTTCAATATTGGTGAAGAATTTATTAGAACAATATATTGATGGTTGGGGGATTTCCCCCCTTGAGACTTGGAATGAAGATAGTATAAGGAGGGTTATCAGAGAAAGCTTTATCGACTGGAGATATCGCAAATCAATTTCTATTCTGTATGGCTTTAAGGATTCACTAGGCCCGATATTACTCGAAACGTTTGGTACTTACCTAAAGGTATGTTCTTATGAAATGTTTCATGGTTTCTATTTTGGGATGCTATGAGTTTGTACGTGTATGTGTACGTGTTATATATATGTACGAAGGATTTAACTCACCTTACCTTGAAACTAGTAGAAGAAACATAAAATTGGTTAGCTTCTTTTTCCAAGAGTTTTTTCCTTTGAATTTCCTCCTACTGCTCGTAACCACGATGAGTAGCTTTACATGGCTTTATTCAAGCTTTAGTCGGGCACTATTGGGTTGATATAGGGAAAATTCAAAGTTGTGGAGTGGAACTCGTTTTCTTCAATCAAGATCCATAACTTATAGCCAAGTATAAAGGTAATGTCACCTTTATAGATATGGGATTTTTAAAGGGCTAAACCTCTCGGATCTATGCTTTTAGATACTGGTAGGGTTAGGATTCGGAGCCAACAAGGCAAGCGAAGAGAGGACGTCAAGTAGACAGGCGGTGCTTTCATCACAAACCCAAACTTCTTGAAAGAACGTCATGATTACACCTTGGGCTAGAAGTAGTCTTTGGCTTTGTATTTAAGGCGGTTTCCAATGAAAGCTCCTAGCTTTCGTCTTTTTCTTAACTTAAGTCAATATGTGGTAGCGATTTTTTCTGCTTCGGCATTCGGTGTTATGTATAAGATTTCCTTTGGTCGAGTGTGTTACCAAAAACATTATTGCGTTTTTTAAATTAATAAATATGGTTCATTGAGTTTATTAAAACTAAACTAGTGCAAATGAAAATTTACATGGAGTTACTACCAGAATTGCTTTATGAGATGGTTGTGTAGGAAGCATAGGGTTGAAGGAAAATATTGATATGAAGGCGGGTCTTTATTAATTTTGAGACACCGTTCAGTTTTATGCGCTTTTCTCTGTGCCATTTAGTATTGTGGCTAATGTTAGTAGAGTGGAAGGTACTGGGGAAAAGTACATAATGGGAAAGATATTTGAAACTCGTCCCCATATCGTCAGAGATTCTGATAAAAATCGTGCGTGAAATCAGTTCTGCACCTTGTCGAATGGTATAGACATGGGAAAGCAATGGTACATATATAGCTACTAGAATTGCGGAGGGTCATCATTATAATGCAAGTAAGGTTGGATTTTAGGATGATCCGTTGCCGTATCTTTTCACGGGATACAGATAAATATGTAGTAGTTAGAGAAGGATGGAGAGATAGGAGGAGGAAATGATCTGAGGCATACTTACATAGAATTTTATACTATGTCTCATCGGCTTGTGTGAGAGACTGTTCCATATAAGCGTGTACACATTAGCTGGAACAAGGATTGTAAAAAGAAAGGATGAATGGACGGTGGCTTGATTCCAAAATGTTATTGAAATGATAACGACATTGAGCGTGGAACTAATGGCAACACGTGCGAAAAGTCAACGTAATGCGGCGATTCGGGTCGGAGATGAGGTAGAATAGGACGGAAAAAGGGGGAATCTTTCTCGATGGCGGACAAAACGAATCGCGGCAGGTAGTCGGGTTGCTTCCTCCTCTCTCCTGCTCTCACTCTCTCTCTCTCTCACCCAGTCTATATCTAAACTACCAACTATTCCTGTATATCTACCTACTGTTTAGGTTGGGGGAATGTGGGATTCACTCACTCACGTTCGCGATCACATCAAGGGAAAAATGTCCAATGATTCACGGGATTTGCGCACAATGAGCCAACTCAACTGGAATTGGGGGGAGTTGTTACTCTCCTTCACTCTGAGCTATGTATACCTTCAATCATAATATGATGGAAGTTAAACCGGAGCACACACACACACGTTCACTCTCTCACTTTATTCTCCCATATTATGCCTATGAAGTAGGGAAGGGAATAAGCCTTGATTATTATACTCATTCATTTTTGTATTGTTGAGCTTTTCCTTCATTCATATGTACCCCTTTATTCCAAATACATGTACCTCCATCAATTCTTTATAGATGAAGTGTGCAAGTATGTATGCTCTATACTTGTCTGCCTATGAATGCACAACTCCATATATGTACTCAAAGGCGTCGCTTACTGACGGTCACATGCCATCAAGTTATATTAGTAGATATAAAACGGAAGCTAAGTACAATTGACAGTTTTTTCTATTTTATTTGTTGGGTTATTTATGATAAACAGGATTTTTTTGCAGAGCGTCTATTAGAGTTAACATATATTTTAGAGAATTTTATAACTCATCAGTGTATACATATGCTTCACATGTGCATTTACTTGCATTTTATGCTTCGCTAGTTTAAACATAAACACATGTGACTCTCGTATATATTCCCTTGGCTATACCCGTATTTGGGCCACTGGGAAGTAGCTTTAAATTGGTTTTGTGCGTATGCAGATATCCACGGCGTATGATTATTGTTGGTTAGGACTAATATTTTATACGACTTTCTACTTGGCTATGACTGCACTTGCACAAAAGGCATGTGCATAAGTTGAAATGGAGTGTAGAGTTGTTACGCCTGTATGGATCCAAGTTTTGTAGTAGAAACAAGGTTAGACTACTCCCGCACTAATCGTCATACTTCCTGCTGTAACTCTAGTTTTCTATAATTTATGGTAAGTGCCCTCAGATAAAATGTTCCGTGTTGCATTTTAAACTCTATAGACTGTGAGATGGGAGGAATGGAGCGAGCTTCTCATATGGGATGGTACATTTGACAAACAGAGAGCTAAGTAAAACTAAAGAAGCATTTTATACAGACTCTTATAGTCATAGGAAGAGTCATAGGAGTTGTACATGTAGAATTTCTAACCCTATTATTAATAGGTATATATTTATAACCTCTAGATTTACAAGTAGAGTCAAATCTCTCTGGTACATGTACTCCTCCTGAGAAAGAGGAAATCTTGTGCAAGAGAGAATAAGATTCTTGAGAAGGGAGGAATTGCAGGGGAAAATAGATATGTGGAGTCTTGTTGAAAATTGCAGGTATAAAGTATACATGGACACATTGAGTCACTATTTTCTCCGAATAAAATCATTCCCAATGGATTTGCTTGCCTTCACTTATGTGCAAGTATGTAAATTCGTGTACTGGTGTAGGTAGTGCAGTCAACCAATTGTGAATGCCTTACCTGCTTTCGATGATACTTTGCTACCTACTCTTGGCAAGCAGTAAGGATCGGGGTTGATGGCTCACCGCGCCATTTAATCCTCTCGTGTATATGTTCATTGCTATAGTTGAGCCCCTCGTCTTCTAGTTTTTCCTTCTGACTTACTATTACGACTCTATTGTATACATCTTTAAGGATAGTGATGCTGTTGGAAATTCCTCTTGTGAATTTCCCGTTTTTCCTCTCCACAGTTGCAGGGTGATGGAATTTAAGGAGAGATGGGAAGCCGATTCCAATGCTGTGAACTGTAATAAGCTACACCTTGAAAATGCAATATGGAAACTCCCCGCGAAGGTAGACGGGAGAGAGAGAGAAAGAGTGAGAGAGAGAGAGAGAGAGAGGAGACGAGCGAAGAAAGATAGATAATGATGATGGTCAAATGCCAGCCAGGTGCCTAAAATTAGACAAAGCTCATTTATTCACTCTGTGAGTAGACTGTTTTTGGAGGGATTTCCCTTTTACTTTATCAACTCCGTTGCAGACTCCCTTTGCGTATCTACGTACCATTAGCAGCACTAGCACTGCCACATTGAGCATGATACATACGAGGAGAGAGCTGAATGATGTGAATGCATAATGGGTAAGAGGATGAAGCAGACAAGTCGGAAACTCGGAAGTTTTAAGAATTCTTGAACATGGAGAAGAAATGAATGTTAGTTTGTTCCCCCGGAATTAGTATGGAAAGTCAAAGGTTTTTCGTCGTCACTTCACAATCCTTGCATGGTTTCATTATAAAATACTTATATGAGGATTTTACGTTTGTAAACGATTTTTTATGTAGTACTATCTACTGTACGTGTGTGAATCTGTGTGTGCGTATGCGTTCTCTCGGCGCAAATATCCCATATGAAGTGGTACACATGGATAGGGATGAATCCACTGCCAGAGATTTTACCTTCTTTGTCAAGTACTTACTTGCTCACCTCGCTCTGGAGCGCTGACTGCGAGCATGAGGTTATGTACCCAGCCATTACGCTGGAGTGTGAGAGCCTTTGTAACTTTTCTCTCAACTATTTGCAAAAGTAATAAATGGAACGTTAATGGATTTAGTTGTACAAACACATGAAGGTTTTAGGGAAAACATAGGCTCCATTTACATACCTTTTTCACTCTCATCTTTATCATCACCATATGCATACCTTAACTCTCAAGCACTTGTCTCTATAAAGATTAGGCTATGACATAGTTTACCCTCGCGAAGTTTACATCTGTAGCACTATCGACGTAGCTTTTACACGTTCGTACAATTCTGCTTGTTTTGAATCTATAGCGTCGTTCCTTTCTATATCTGCGTGTGCATATGGTTTGCTCAAGCTGAACGTGTAAAACTGTGGAGTGTAATGTAGAAAAAAGCTCCTGAGAGAATATACATTATTGTTTAGGAGAAACTCTCCAAGGAGAGTAGTAGTTAGTTGTACGTGGTTGTAAGCGCTTTTCTCAACATGATGTTATAGCTAAGGATGTGTAGTTGGTGTACACAAACTATTACAACTCTTCTACCTTTTTCCTGATATAATTACATGGATGTTTGTTGTCAGATAAAAAAGTAGCTATGTAAAACAAAATGTTCTACAACATTAGTTTACTTTCTTTACAAATAGGAGCATATGATGATGCTTACCTCGCATGATTTTTTTGTGCGTGGTGAGGTGCATATAGGAGCTGCATGCACATGCTCTTATATGAAGTCTCTGCTGGATGCTCTCAAAAACGCTGAGAGCAGGAAGATTACGGAGTACTACCAAGCTACGTGGGTATTCATAGGTAAAAACTTTCCACGCCAACCTTTTCATTAGCAAGGATGAAAAGAAATTTTACCTGTGGAGACTTTCCTCTTGTGTGGAACTTTATGCAAGGACCATGCCTTACTTAGTGTAACTACCTTGTGCTCTGGATTCATGGAAATGAGTATGTTGAGTAGAGTTCTAAAGTGTCATTGGCTATCTAGTGGATCGGAGTGTTGGAAGGAAGGTAGTTTGTGTGCATATTAGTTAGATGTTGATGCAGCATGAGATCTTGTATCTAGTAGGAGTTGTGTGAGGAGAATACCTGGTTGTGCATGTACATACAGGTAATGTAAGAAAGATGGGATATAGTACGGGTAGGACTTGTTATATTTGCAATGTAAGGAGCCCGTGTAGAAAGAGGGTAGGTAGAGCTATGAAATTATGATATGGTGGCGCATTAAATTGCCTAGACAGCTTCAAAGATCCCCCAATGGTGCGGACTTTGGAGAAAAGCCTCCTGGGAATTAATTAGCTCTAATTGATACCATTCATCTTCGTTACATAAAAATCTCTTTTTACCTCGTTTTACTCCACCTCGCTGCAGAGTAACTTGGGTATGCATAAGGAACGTGTTTTTGGG
The DNA here is from genome assembly GCA_034693705.1 of Spatulosminthurus flaviceps. Taxonomy (NCBI): domain Eukaryota; kingdom Metazoa; phylum Arthropoda; class Collembola; order Symphypleona; family Sminthuridae; genus Spatulosminthurus; species Spatulosminthurus flaviceps. The sequence goes on along the minus strand of JAQFXU010000206.1, from coordinate 24,164 downwards.
ACACGGTATACCCACAATGCTGACCATGTACGTATCTAAGTATGTACACTCTTATTTATTTACAGGAGTAAGTACATTAAAACAGAATGATATGATAGGTTGAGTATATTGTATACATAGAGAACAACGTGCTACGGTAAGTTTAGTCGCTGATTGCGTGAAAGCGAAAACTAGATTAAGAAGAGATTGTAACATTTTACATAGATAGTTGCAGCCACTTGGCATGAATTCGAGAAGTTAGTTTGAGACTTGATGTTATAAGTAGTAGAAAGGTTTGAATCCGAATCCGCAGTACTGTGACATGCCGTGAGCCGTGATACGAGCTAATGGAAATTGAAAGAGACTGAATTACTGTAGAAAAAAGAAAGGAGAAGAGGTAGTGGATTTGGAGGTAGTACATTGAGAAATCTTTACCTAAACCGTAGGAGAGTAGATTTGTATATACTCAATAGTGACGAGTTAGATGGTATTACTTTTGCTTTAATGAAAGGGCTGACAGTAGTCGTATGTTACTTACAAGCATTTATGTATTCTCTTTCTCTCATTGTCAGTTCCTTACTCAGTGGCGTCAGGTAGCATTTCGTTCTTGATAGGAATACGTACATAGAACGCCGTGAGGTAAGATAAATTTATACATTTGTAATACATGATAGTACTCATAGTACTTGTACTTGCACTGGAGGTTTCTAGGCAAGAAGGATTTTGTATCATCAATATGCCTAAAAATATTAGTATCAAGGTTGGATATCGTCGGGTAAAGTCCAAAAGGCGCTATATGCAGAAATCGCTTAAGCATGGTAGTACATGTTAAATCCCGTATAAGCGATTTTTGCATATAGCGCCTTTTGGACTTTACCCGACGATATACAATCTCATAGCGTAAGCTCTCTTTTAACAAGTATGAGGATTACGAGAGGTAAGAGTCTCCACTCGACTGAATGCCTTCGCCAGGAATAACTTTGCTTACATAGATTGCGAATATATCCTTTCATTTGTAGTTATAAGTGCACCGACTTTGTTATACTTGTGCACAAACTGAAAAAAAACTAGTTGTAGCTACAAAAGTTGTTGTGTTATGCAGTGCAACACTGGTTGGAAGTACTTCATGCCCCACGATAAATGCTTGTTTTTTACTTTGTAGAGCAGTTGTTTGCACCCGAATATTATTGTCTCTTTGTTACTTTTGTCTTTGTATTAGTGTGCATCTCATGTTGTATATTTTTGTTTTCATGTCCTTACCTTGAGTAAGATATAACTTTGTCTTGTTTTTTGTTTCCCTTTCGTATTTGCAGTGTTTCTCCTCATTTTTGAAGTATGCAGACATTTTTAAAGGTTACTGAATCGTATTTTAGTCACAGTTATATCATATATAGCCATTACATTTGATGCATTATGCTTCATGTACACAGATGTATGAATATAAGTAGTATAGAAAGTTTTTTTTACAAGTTTTCCTTACTGCGAGCTTTGGTTCGTTTCCAAAGAAAAATAAGAAATGCGTATAGAGAGGAGGGAGAAAAAGTTTTGTCACACTTGAAAGTCTCAAAGGTGTTGATTTAGAATTCAGGTATGCCAGAGCAGTGAGTAAGGATCTGTCCCCATGTATTTCCTATATGTTTTTGCTCCAGCTCCTTCTGGTACAAAACTATATACACACTAAAATACATACTATAGATGCACATAAGTCTGGCATCTATTTTCGTATACTTTTTATAATCCACTTTTCCTCTCCTCCCATGTACACTTGCATTATTTTTTTTGAGAAACTTATGTGTTTCCCCTTATTCTATAGACTTTTGCTCATTCAGTGTGAGAGGTGTGAGAGGTTTTTTTGCAACAATTCACCGGGACTCATAAAACAGTCGAAAGAAAGAAACACTGGTCGTTTATTTCTGCCTCTTCTTTTTCTTACTTTTTTTGTGCTCTGTCTCTCTCTTTTACTCTCCAACCTCTCCCTTAGACTTAACTTCTTTATTTGGCGTTCCTCATTTTGTTTCCCATGTGGTTAAAAATCCTGGAGTTTTCCCATAGCATAGGTTAAACTTTTACATGTGTGAAGTTAAGTTTTGTTTGTTTGTCTTGTTATATTCCTCTTGATATTAAATATGTTAAGACGATAGGAGTATTTGAGATTTTAGTACTAAAATGGTAAACGGGGGGAAACTTTTCCTCAAGCTTACAACGTACTCTTTTAAAGGCTTTTTCCTATTAAAACTATATACTTGATAAGGTCATTAGTTGTCAAGTGTTACGTCAATTGAGGAAATTATTGCTGACCCCTAACCTGTTAGCATTTGGATATTCTGTTTCGTTTGAATTCGTTCAAATTGTAGGTATGAAGTATGAAGGTTAACAATTATGTGCATGCGCACGGTGAGGAGCTGAGCCAATGGGGTTGAAATAACATGCAGTTACGTGGATATGTTGGGATTAAATAATTATTCTAGTTATGTATAATTTGATCCAACTGGGATAAATCATTTATTATTATGACTTTTTAAAGGTAGGTTTTGCAATTCTGATATATTTTTTGTGAGGTCATGTAACCATGTTGTTTATCGCATTTCTGAGGCAAAGGTTATGCGATAGAATTCATATGTAGCATAAAAGAAATGGCAGGTCTGTTTTAGATTCTCGCTACTTTTTACCAGTGGACTACAAAAGGTTCAGGTTCAGGTTACATTTGTGCAGATAAGCAGCCAGAGTTATGCATATTAAATGATATACTCTCAACACATTACGATGCTACTACTATAAACAAAGGGGTATGCATTGAGTAATAAGATATGTGAGTGAGTAATGTAAATAGAATGATCACGGTGAAGAGTGCGGAGGAGATTAGTGTTAATATATTTTAGTACTGTTGTTGATATTCACGAGGTAAAAATAATTTGCGCGATGAAGGATTTTTCCATCAAGGATATATTCTTTCATTTATCAAGCATGTGTTTTTTGATGACTGACAAAGATTACAGGAATATTTTGTGCACATTTCCTATTCTCTTCTTAGCTACTTACAGTTATCTATGTGTGTGCGTATGGTATGTGTCAGCGAATAAAAGTATTTACCGAGAGATTATTTATTGTTCATGTAGATTTATACATGCGTCTTAATGGAATGGATGTTTTCGTTTGCAATAATAATTATTATTTTACCTTTTTAGAGCATAGGTTCGTTGACAGAGTTTTAACAGAGGTCAAGGCCTGTGTAAACTGTTTATTTCAAGTTGTACCTACTGAATTCCCTGTAAAGTCGTGGGTGGAATGATTAGCGTTGCTCGTCTTTTTAAATGTGATAATAAGATTGTAGAATGGGAAAATTAAACTGTGTAATTTTATTTGAGGCTGTTACTCGTTGTATGACATCATGTAATGGTGCGAAATATTTTCATCGAGCAGTCTATATGAAGATAACACTAGGTATGTATCAAAAATTATTTAGGCGAGTTCGTGTGACAAAGAATAGGATTTTGCTAGCAAGAGCCAGGGCTAGATGATTGAAAGTTTATTTTTAGCAGGTAGGGTAAAAGCCACCAGGTATGGTCTGAGTGGAGAATGTAGTTGCCTCCACTAATAGTTACGGGGGCATTCTATGAATGCTTTTTATATTTTAATATCCACAGCATGGGATGCGATTAAAGGGAAAAAGCTGTTTGTATTATTCATGGAGATTTTTTTTCGTAGTTACTTTACTACTCTCAGGCTTGTACAAAAGCATGCACCTTTTGGGTTCAGAGTAATATCAAAGGTGTATGGCGAGATCACGTAAACGGTTTAATACATTGCCTTGAGTCCCTGTTGAAGTAATGCGTTTATGGGGTTTGAAGTGTATTGCATTGGTTTTGCCACAACGGCATCTCTAGTGTATCAATTGTTTGTGGGTCTGATATTCCAGGGTTATATTTATGTATAAAGAAAACCAAGGTGAATGAAAGCCATTTGGTTCATGTTGGCGGTGCTGAGCTGCTGTTGCGACTGCTTCTGTTGTTTAGAAGAATAAACGCCCTGTGATAACGCATCACGTTCCTCTTCCATCTACTGCCTACATGAAATGCTTTTACTTCACATTTAAATTTTGAATGTGTGCCTGGATTCCATAAGGGTCGAATTACCAGGTGAATGTAATTCTATAACCTACCTGCATGCTTCTATTGAATTCAAAGCCGAGGCTGACACTGAATCCCGGAAAATGAGGCGTTATACCATGCTCAGACTATTCTATATAAAACTTTTTTTTGGCTCATATGTTTATGTAGAATTATTAGTACTTAGGTAAGCATAGAGTAAAAGGTTTTACTTTTATGTAGCTATATTGATTGGGGTGGTTTATAAAATATTGAATTGAATGCTTAAAAATCGTATCTTTTCCTTATTTTTTGTTTATACGGCTCTACATTGTGTGTGTGTACAATGGGCTCAGCATTGGAAAATCCGATGAAGAGCTGGGGCTCACAGAATTATTATGTTCCATTATTTTCTAAGCAAAGTATTAGCTTACTGGGGTTCTCTCTTGATTCCATATCGTCCAGGTCTTTACAATTTTATTGGAAGGCGCCGTTAATACTGCTGTAGTTGTAAGGGTCAATCTTCATGAAGATGCTGAACTTAGTAGGGTTTTGCAAAGGCTTAAATTGTATATTTGTTATTTTAGAAGTTTACTATATAATGTGAAGAACTAATTAAAATATTCTACTAAAAGAGAGCATATGTGTAAATGATGATTTAATATGAATTGGATTGAAGATAGTTTTGCGTAGTAAATGAGGAACTGAAAATGATTTTGAATGATACGCAAGTATTGGGAAATTTGAGATAAATTTTGAGTGATTGTGAGTTTATTCGAGAGGAGGAGGGAACGAGTGAAATAGTAGAGTGATGGGATGAAGCTGTATACCTTGGAAATTAATTGGGATTGAAATAGTGTTTTCCCATGAGGAGAAAAGGTTGCAATTGACAGTGTCCAGTCTAGTGGAAGAAGGATTACAATGGATAGGCATCGGATGGTAAAAAGGGGGACCCATCATTCAGAGAGTCAGATGTGTGTTGTGGCTATTGTATTGTGATTTGATTTACACGACCCTATCCCGTTGGCTTGCTTCACTCTGCATCCTTCACTTCATTATAGAGATGCTGTGTGCATGCATACATCAAGCTATATATAGAGACTGTGTGTACAAAATGTGTACCTGGATTACATTTCCTATGAGAAAGGCGACCAATCTAGATAAGCAGTTTGTAATTGCATTTAGTTTGCTGACTGAGATCCAATCTGTATTAATCGCTGAGTACCTTTTTCCTTTTCCCCCAACTCCCCACCTAATGCATGTATATGCGGACATTGTTCTGGTAATTCTCCCTTTTAGCAACCTACGCACATGTAGGGTTAATTGTTCAGAGTTGAGTTGCTCTATTGATCGGACCTGAGATTTCCGACTGTCAAGTGGATATTACTCTGAAATTTGAATCTACTCAAAGAAGTTAATATCGCCATAATCTTCGTGAAATAGTTTTCATTGTAGGAACCATAGCGTAGTAATGTAATAATGTAAATCGTCTGTATATAATAATTAATCCAGAATATGTGAGCCCAAGAGAATGAAAACTCATTTAATAATTCCAAGATATTTGTAGATTAATACGGATTTTAATGAATTTGTTGAAACACTTGTGTATCTCTCCTATGACTTGTTTGCTTGATTGAATAAACGAAGTGGCAAGATGGAGTCGGAGCTAAAAGAGAGATTGAGCTCCATGGAGTTCCCTTCAAGTCAGTCAGTCAGTCATGGGCTGGTTAGGAACTTAGGAATGAGGAGTGTTTATTCCTGGCAAGTATATAGCTATTGCAAGGAGTGTGAAGTTGTAGGAAATCTAATTAGAAGGATATCTATCGTGAACGTGAAGAGAGGTCATCAATCCTCATTGAAGCCTAGAGAGATCCATTTCTGGTGAATTATTTAGTCTCGTCGTTTAATCCATTCTCTCGTAAAGGTGGATAAAAGGAAGGCACTCCTTGTAAATGTTATGCACTTGAGTTCTATCTGAATGGATATTCCTGCTATATTTTACCTTCCGCTCCTCCACAGACCTTTCCTCTCCAGAATTTATTGATGTTAGTTAATGTTAAATTAAATCTGGAACCTTTCCCTTATTTTACACCCTAACCTCCTCCACCTCTAATGCTATCCTTCTACCTCTACTATACTACTAGTGCTAGGTCAATATTTATCAACTTATGTAAGTATGTACTCATATACAGAATATAATATTTTTAACGTACCTTGGATTCTCCTTAAATGTATGCACACGTAGGTACATAAAATGTGTAGTTTTTAGTGAAATATAAAATGAAATTTTGAACGCAAGTCCCAATTTTGTAATTTAGCGATTTAGCATCAGTTGAACTGAGACCGTTCCGGACAGATACGTATCTTTTCCATATATATTTGCTAACATTTGTATTCGAAACGTTCGTTTATGAGCCGAAATTCGAAAAGAACCCTCAAGAGAGAGGACGAAAGAGAGAAAGAGAGTAAAGCGTGCATTGGAAACTAGATGATCCTTATACACGGTGTGTTGGTGTGTATGTGTACAAAAGTGAGTGTGGACCGAGGGGGACTTTGACGATTGTTGATCGTTTGGAAAGATTTCATATAGGTTTGAATCTCTGAATGTCTGCATTTGATGGTCTTGATATCAGAATGAAAAAGTAAGGCATAAGGACCTCATGTTTGTGGAGGCATATATCTATATATACGTTGAATATAACTGGAGGTTGTGGGATTTTATTTTTTTTCGGGTTCGTTCCATATATAAGAACTTGTGATCTCTTCGGTATGTGTATTTATATGGAGAGTGTGCAGACGGAATTCATTGAGTTTCAAATAATGTACTACCACCACGGTACCTTTTTACTTAAAGCAGAGGTACTTACGCCGATGGCACTACTAGCATTTCCAAGCTATTCTTTTTCAGGTCCCTTTATCAGGGAGAAATGGGCACGTGCATCTAGTCCTCATTTTACCTAGAGATGATGATGACAAAATCGAAAATCTCAGTAAGAGGAAGTTCTACTGGGGAGGTATGCATGCTGGAGAGAGACTTCCTTGATAGTTGTGCTAGTGTGTAGCAAATACATAGGAAAATCTGAGTGGGCTTACGCTCTTTAGATTGTATTGCTCACCACCATTTATTTTAGTATGCATATGAGTATGAGGAGTGGCCTTTACCATTAGGAGAATATGTAATATTAAAGGATGGCCAGGTTTGTGGAAGTAGTACTACTTTTGCTGTGATACACTTGAGGGTGATTTTACTCATTGAAGTACGATATATATACATACTTACATAGAGATATGTAGATGTATCTACATAAATGTATAAATGGTTCCCATGTATATTTTACCTTTTGAGTTTGAAAAGTGGTCGTACGTTGTAGTTTTATTGCCTTTGGGGACTTATTTCCGTATCTGTTTAACCTGAAATGCTTGTTCAAGCTCAAGAACCATGGGAATCATGAAATAAGAATACAAAAAGATGTTTAAAATGAATCCTCAAATCCATGGACAATATGTTAACGATGTTTTATATGAGTGTAGGTAACACTGAAAGTACCATATAGCTCATACTTTCGCGTGGAAATACTCAAGCTTGCTGGGATATGTAACTTTGATGATCATATGGTGGGGGAAACCGTCGTTTCATTTGATTTTCCCTATGTACCTACTACTGTGTGAGTGTCCCGTCTATAATACTTTACGGAGTGTAAGCTTGTTTGTTCTTTTTATATTGGTATTTATTTTCTCCCGACCTCGGCTCTTCCGAGTTTCCTAGTACTTCATTCGAATGTGTTATAAAATTGGGAGCAGTAAGTATATATATGCTTATCGTAACGATGCTCCAAGTTAATTGCACATTTACTACACATTGACAGGTTGGAAATTTGAAATTGTTTCTTCTGGTCTTCAGCAGGGTTAAATGGATTGGACTTGAGTATTGTCGGAGATTAGATGTTGCTGGAACATTTTAAAGGTTGATGGAGTGGTTTTCCTCTTGTAGTGATTTTGGAATAGCATGTGCCGGTACTAAAATAGGTAGGATTTTTAAATCACTGTCTTCAATCTGTTTGTGAAAGTTTTACTTTCATTCGAGGAATTCCATACTACTTTCTTCAGAAGGAAAGGGAAGGGTCTGCTGTATGTGCTTTGTGCTTATGTAAAAATACTACCACTTGGCAGACCCTACAGGGTAACTAAGGGTAAGCGAGCAGGAGTTGAAAGGCTGTAGTTGATGTCGTCCGATTAGAGTAGAATGGATCATTTCCAAGCGTGTTAATTCCAATGAGGAATGACAGGTCTAGTGTAGAAAGATAAGAAGTTTGATTTTCTTTCCAATCTATCAGGAGGAATTGGTGTGACATTGAAGGATTTTCCTCTCCCCGTGGAGAACTTTGTGGTGCTAGAAGTTAATACAAGTTGTTGCTATTCTGCCAAGTTATGCACTACCTTCCATCCGCTACTCTTCCGATTGGTACATGTGCTTGAACATAGTATTAAGAGCTGAAGTCTAATGTAGTTCACTGTCAAGCTATCAGACTGTTGATGGAATGATTCTTCATGATGTCAATTCTTATTAAATTGTTATTGATTGGATTTACTTACTTAGTTCAGTTCTTTGCGTTTCGGAGTACGGTTTCTCTACATACGTTGTTTAGTTTTCTTGAGATTGTGTAACATCCTTCTATTGTATTATTTCATTTTTAAAAGTCGAGCAATTTCCAAGGCCTTTTAATATAAGCCGCCTTTGTCTGGACGAGGAGGGAAAAATAAGGTAGTGGTGGGATAAAAGGCTTGTATTAAATTTGGTTGTTAAACTCTGCCTGTGTCTCTTGTCGGACTGAGTGAGTGGATTATGCAAAGTGACAGAGGTGGATGAAACTATAAGAAGGACATACAAACTTTGGTGCTGTGGAGTTGTCTGAGAGAAGGAAGTGCTACCTCTCACCTGAAAACTTCAAGTTAGCTCTTGAAGAGTGAGAGGAGAGAAACCACTAAACGTCTCTAGGATGTTGAGAGAGATAAAAGGAAGGAGAAACTACTAAATGTAATAAAATTTGTACCTCCCAGCATTTTTCTGTAATGGAAAACATGTAGGAGAGAGGAGAGGAACGGAGAGCTCCTCTCAAGAATGGAAATTTCTTGTTTGTCTCATAGAATGAGAAGAAATAATGTTAAGAGGAGAAGGGAAAGTGGAAGTTGTGGAGTTGATACTGAGTATAGGAAAGATGCTTCCCTTCCTAGTAGCTGAAGTTAAAGCTCTGTTGAGTAGAACTAAACTCCTGAGATGAGAAGAAGCTGAAAGAAAGGAAGAAAATACCTTTTAGTTACAAGATGGTTACAATGTAATTATCCGTGGTAAATGGGGTCGTATGCTTTGTATGCCGAAAAAAAGCTAGTGTTTGTTTTCGCCTGATTCTTCTTCTCCTTCTCCTATATTTTCTCTCCCACTCTGAATACTTACTTTTCCTATATCTATGCAGCTATACTTTTCTCAAAGAATTTTCTTTTCATCCTCTTCTTTTAAGTATTGAGTTCTTTTACTGTTAAGTTGTTCCTTCTTTTAGTCCTAGTCCTGGGACCTGTGTCGTATAAAAGACTTTACGATTTCTCCGTAAGAATTTTTATGATTCTTGTTGCCTTGTTGATTACCGTGTGATACGGGATTTTATTTGCAGACGTCCACCGTTCCTATAATTTCCACATTCTCTCACAAGTCTGTCTCTCTCTCTCTCTTCTTCACTCTCCTCTCCACTCACTATCTTTTACAAGTTTGTGCAGAGCTTCTCGCCCGAGTTTTTTTCCCTATTTAGTACGTACCACTTGGGTTTGGGTGAGTATACCTGACTGAGTAGGGGACGTACTTCTTGGAGATATAGAAATTGGAGGTAATAAAGTCTCAAGTCTATATACTGTCCGTGTATGTAAGCCTTGTACTAATGTTGTAGACGCGACTGTCTGCTGAAGGGAGGAAGTATATGTTCTTACAATTAGAAAGAAGATTGCTTCTGTGTAGAAAATTGACCCTCGAAGACTCCACCTGTGTAAAGAATAAGACCTGACTGTCGTTATTTTTTCTCTTTTCTCCCTTAACGGTGGTGGCATGTTATCCGTAGCAATATATCCGAAGGAGCCTGTGGGAAAGCATGGTTGGGGTGTAACAGCAGTTGAGGAGTTGTGTGAGAATTCGTGTATTTTTTAGTAGTATAGATGTGAATGCATTGACAGACTATGAGATAGGAGGAGTAGATTTGGATAAAAAGTGCATGCCGGTGTGTGTGTGAATTGCGGTGACCAGGAAAGAAGTAAAAGCTGGAGTAATAGTAATCCATAACTAGATATAAACTATGTATGATACTTGGAGCGGATAAGGATGATCTTTGTGGGAGTATGCACACATATGTTACTTGATGTATATGCGGACGTATATGTTTAGATATATGTGTGGAGGGAATATGAAAAGTCATTTTTACGATCGCTCAAGACTTTTTTTGGCAGCCAAAATGAAGCTAGCGGTCAAAGCTTGAAAAGCCTCGTGGTTCATATATACAAGTTAAAGTCCAGGGAGGTTCGAACCGTGTGTCCATCATTTTTTCTTCCTGGCATTTTCCCTCTTTATCCTCAGTACTCATATAGATGTTGTGTGTGGTGTTATTTGCAGCTCTTCTCTCGAGTTTTGGTTATGGTAGCGTAGTTGAAGGCAAAAAGACAATTCGAAGTTGAAGGACGACTATGGCTCCTCTATGTATGCCACCTATAATCTACGATACGACTTTATATGAAATGACCGGGGAAAAAATTACGAGAGAGACGACACGGTGTAGTACCGTCGTCAGAGGCCCGTCGAATATATACGACGATGAGTAAAAAGAAAGAAAACGACGACGGTGTAGCATATGGCTCGGGTGTTCGTCTTTCACTTCGTCCCCGACCAAATTTTCATATTCGCCATCATTTTTTCTTCCCTTCGTCTCTCGTTGAAAAATACAAATCTTTCGTATGTTATTTCATTCTTTCTACTATCTTTTTCCCTGTCTCTCTCTCTCTCTCTCTCGATCTTCTCTCTCTCCCTACGTGGCACATTGGGTGATTTGGTCCGAGAGAATAGTGACTGACCGAACGTCTGTCAGGAGGTAATTTGCTTCTTCTTTTCCCTAACCCAGGCCGCAGCAACCACAAATCGACTTGGCAGAACACACACACTCTCTGTCTCTTTTACTGGAGGCTTCATATATAGAAGTATTCCTGTAAGGAAAGGTCGGCATACATAGAAAGCACAGGAAAAAAACCAATCCACCTCTTTTCTATATTTTCCCCTGTCTCTCTCTCTCTCTTGTTCTCTCTCTCTCTCTCACACAGACTTTTGCAATCTGGAATCTTATTTGAATTTGTATGCTCCTTGTAGTCACCGCCGTACGTTTCAGTCCTCAGATGCTCGGAAATAAATGAGATCTGCTCTTGTAATCTAAGTAAGGTCCATTCATCTCTATCAAACTCTCTTCCCTTTGGTATGGGTTGTCGTTCCGGGCTGGTCGTAAGTATCGAGAGAAAGAAAGAAAAAGAGCTTACGGAATACCAGCTTTGGTAGATAGTCACTTTTGTATTAACAGAATTTCATAAAATTTTCACAACCATTATCATTATCATCAGCTACATTTCCTATAGTATGATGGGGTCGGTCGGGTCATTTTCTTGACCGATGCTCGCATTAAGTCTCCTCATATTCTTTATTGCTGTAGGATCATCCGCCACCACTCTCAATCAACTCATCCGTATTCATGTAGCCAGTTTTTTATTCAAGTCATCAATTTTTTCCCACACAATGATCAATCAAATTTGATTTCCTCGGATCAGCGTTTTTAGTTTTCACTCTCGTGTCCTCCTCGTATATCAACGTATTTCATAATACCATTTTTTTGCTCGGATTTATTTTTCATAAAATGCCAGTTACACTTGCATAGATTCCAATCTTATAAGTCGTGCTTGAGCTTTAAACTGAGATTTCTCATTGAAACTACCGCAAACAGAGGGATAATATTACGTAATATTTACGGGTCTGTAAAAGACCGTAACATTTTGGGTTTAAAAAGTAACCTTGAACTGGGAACCTATAATATTAAAATGAGTGGAATACTCGTGTAATACAAAGTGCAAAAAGATCTAAATTCTGACAAAGTTAAATTTGTGTAACGTTAATGGTGAATTCTGTGTAGAGAAAATGGATGTAAAAAGCTGTGTAAAAAAGGGAAAGGTGGGTGACTGTGTGTGTGAAGAGAGGAACCTCAGAGGGAAATGTTCAAGTGATGATGATGCTTCTAATGGAACCTGATGGCATATAAAGTGTTGGAGCAATTTCTGAAATCCGAGAATTTCCAGCGAGAGTTGTCTTTCGATAATAGAGATGAGAGCAGGAGTAAAGTGGAGAGTTGGGAGGAGAGGTTGTAGGAATCATGGCTGGGGAAGATACTTCAGCCTCATAGGATAGGAAGATAGGATGGAATGAATGCTACATAAACACTGACTGAGTGAGTCACCTGTCTTGATTCCCACCAATTCTTTTCCTCTCTTCTATAGTCCCCATATCCTACTTCACTACTTCAGTCCTAAAATGTTTCAGGTTCTTTTGCATAGTCTCGCTTTCCTAGTAAGTTGTATGTAACATATTACGGGTGGAGGCGGTACTCCAATGCAGGGTGTAGAATTATGTAATGCAACAACTGATTGTAATTCTTTATATCGTGTACTATCAAAATATAAACTTTCCAACCTTAAACAGATTTTTTTATACTACTCCCAGTCTACTACATAGTTGTTAATGTGCCTCAAAAGAACTCGGAATGAAGCTAAATCCATTGTTTTGTCATTTGTGTAATTAATGTGCCCGAGAGTATTGAGAGTTAAGTATGGATAATGGACGTGATAGGAATAGAGCAGGAAAGAAAAGATGTTGGCGTACATATAATTCAGTTGTTTACAAACGTTAAAGGCTATTAGCCACCTACTCGAAAGTTTTACTTACTTGGATTCGTGAAAATAAAGGAAGAAATGAAGCTTTGAAGGGAGCAAAGGTTTGGTGAACAGGGAAGCATTGGATATTTACAATTCGGGAAGGTATAACAGTTGCTCTTCTTCCATTGGAGTTGTTCTAATTGTCCATTTTGATTGTGAATTGTTGACAGAGTGTGAGTCGTTTCTGTCGTAAAAGCCAGGTGACACACAACCCTAACTCAATATTTGTCCTAAGATTTAAGACTGCTTAAATACTGACCGAAGGCTATGTGCTTCTATGTGCTCAGGGATGACGGGGATTAGGTTGTGGTAACAGTATGGGGAGTCTTTTTTTCTCTGAAAGCTTCCTCCACATACTATACTTGGTTGCCAATATGTGCCATTCTCTTTATAAAGCAACTCACTCGGACAATTTGGGTATTGTGAGGATGTCATAATGAGTTGATATGTACAGCCAATGACGGAAAGAAAGAAAGAGACAGGATTCTATTGACCAGTAATTTTTTATTGGCTGGAGGGTAGGAATGTCTACCTGCGTTTGCGTGTGTTGTGTTTTGAGTTGCTTACAAATGAATGATTCCTCTTGCGATTTCATCAACTCTCTCACTCTTCTCTCAGTCAGTTCAACGAATATCGGAAGGTTGCCAAAAAAGATATGGAGACGGGGGGGATAGATGAAAGAATATCTTAATTTGTTGGTCCATCAAGGGTCTATTTTTACTCTGCTACTGCCCATTATACTGCAGATACATCTATGCATGAACATTTATTATGTGTTTGGATATTGTATTTACTAAGAATAGGATTGAAATCTTCTTTTGTTGAGTCTTGGTAAGACTGAGTAGATTGACCTATTTTTGTGAAGGGAGTGAATGTGCCCATGCATCTGTAGAGGGATTTGGCATGTGAAAAGAGCTACCTGAAATACCTACTTAAATGTAAATCAAAGAGAATAGTGAGATTATAGAGATTGCAACTAGCTCTGTGGATGGGTATGCATGGAGTAGTCAAAGGGGAAAGAGCTCATGGAAAATAAAGCTCTCCTTGTTCACCAAAGCCAAACTATTTCGGAGGACTTGCTTCTGGTTGTTGGAAAAGTCCAAGCATTGTAGCATAGACATAGATTGACTGGATCCCTGAGTGAAAAGGTTTTGCTGTTTAAACCATCCTTGGATACAGCTTGTTGTAACTTGAACGTACATGAACATGGGAAGAAGGTATGTTTGCATGTGTGTGCAGCTACTGTGCTCTGTTGTACTTTACAAGGTAGTATTTTATGTGGATGTGTGTGTTAGAGATCGAGGTGGTGGGTTCACCTAAAGAGAAGCACATGGGCACCTGGTTGTTGCATTTCAATCGACCGGAAAGATATACGGATCATCCGTATGCAATAAAGTGAGCAGTTTCCAAAAATAAAGTGTGTCGGTTCCCTCTCTTTCTTTTTATGGTTGAAACGCTTTCAGGCTCGGGCGGCTCAATACCATTGCTACTACACTACCTGAAATACCTCCTTCTCTGGGCTCAGTGTCACTACTATTATTCCTGAATTTGGGGGTTTTGTGAAAGGAAGAAATGATTTTGGCAGATATTTTTAATGGTGTTCTTATTCTGCGGAGATGCATTTATTTGAAATTGAAACTTACGGCGAGTTCTTGGAAGAGGTTGAATAAATTAATGAGAGTCAGGGAAAGGTTGCTTAATGGCTTCTTAACCGTTTTAATTAGTTGGTTAATGAGTTGAATGAGGTTTGAAATTATATAGGTTTTGGTACTCAAGTTGTAGTAACAATCGGGATACATGCACTTGGGCTCTGGATGGGGAAGATTGTCACGGTTTAATGTATGAGGTAGGGGATAAGGAAGGCTGGTCATGTCTGAGCTGCGTGGATGGGTAGACATTGGAAGTGCTTAAATGCCGGTGCAGGTGTGCGTCGCATCGGATTCTCCATGAAATTTGTAGAGTGAGTGAAATGATCTCTGTTGGTAGTAAGGTTTTTGGCAAAGGACCGGAGTGCTAGCGTTAGCAAAATAACAATGAATAGACAGGAGTCAACAGAGTGGAATAGAACTGAATGGGATGGGCTAGCTTCTCAATTCACTTCGTCTTCCTTTGGATTCATTTTCATGAGGGAGAGTCAGAGTGCAGTCCACACATCCACGTCGGTCGCTCCTAGCTATCACCGTAATGTATTGCAGTCAGTTTTAGCGAAGACTTGGGCAAAGTCATTCGGATATGGCACCAGGTACACATCCACTAACTACGGAATAAAAAGTCTATTCGACTTGACGGGAAAGAAATCACGATAAAAGTTTGTGCTAAGTTCTCCTCTCCACTCCTAGGTCCTTTTACGTAAATGCTTTATATGTACAGGTTAATGTATGGAGTGGCATGACGTGCATGTATGCTCCTCACATACCTCGGTCGGGGAAGTGGAGGGGATGGAAATGCTCATTCACATGTAGTTATGTACACAAGGGAAGGCTGCCTGGACGGCTAGTAGTAAGGTTTTGATGTAAAACTTCCTTTACGTGAACTATGACTACTGGAAGTTTACAGTTTCTAATGCCAGAAGAGCTTGTGGATACGTGTAGAGCAGGTATGTATACCCTTTTCCTTGAAGCTCTCACCTAATAATAACAGAGATATATAGGAAGTGCTCATACTCACACACATACACACACCTCCCTCCCATATGTGTGAATTATGAGTCGACCAAAAGTCATGTATTACTACACGGCAAGTGATGAAATTGAAAATAATGACCGTGGTGATGGTAGATTAATTCCAGGAGAGAGAAGGAGACGTCCTCTCTCTTCCTCCTCTCACGTGTGCTCTTACTTCTATACTTAACTTCCAGTACTGCAAAATCTAAAGTACTGCTGGGTGTGACTGAGTCCTGCAATTTGTTACGAGGATTTGACTTGAAATTCTAGGGGTACACACTACTTTTATGTGTGAGTCAAAATTATAAGTGCGTACATAAATACCTATCTGTCTACTATATCCGGTATATCCCTGCATTAGCCCGTTTAGTACCATTGAAACTTATCTCCTCCGTTGTGTGAGCAAGGATTCTGACTCCTGACTATTTCCATTTTTAGTATAGGAGCGTCAAGTGCTAGCATATTTGTCTTACCTTTTTTTCCTATTGCGTTACTTGCAATCTATTTCCCATGCTTAGTGTGACCGTGTGAGGTTGTAGCTTTTGGAATGGCAGTTTTTCTCCGAGTACCTACATAGGTAGTCAGTCACCTAAAGAGCGTTATGGTTTCCATATGGTGTTTTTTTCTTTTCTCTCTCTCTCTCTTTCTTTATGTCCGTATAACTTTTCAGGTTAGTCGTCTCGGTTTGTTCCATACACACGTCATTACCTCGCTCCCTCCTTTGTATAACATTGGCCATGGTATATATTGCGGGAGTAGGAGCAAGTTAGAGGAGAATGGATGTTGTTGTGTATTACGGACAATTTTACGTGAGTACTGGGGCATTTCAACTTGAAAAATATCTTACTTGATGGCAAAATATGAATTGACGAACGAGGCACCTGCAAAAATAGTTGGAGCGAACTACACTCCTGCAGCTGTGACAGTAAAGTGAAGACGTGTATATGTAAACTTGTTGGGCTAAATCTCACGTGTGAACGTGGGGTATGTAAATGCTCATCACTATAGATACGGGGTACTACTATTGACTCCTTTCGAGACGACTCACACAAGTCTGGATTTTCATACTCTGTACAATATCGTACATGTATGCAAACCAACTACGGAGGTTGATGATTGCCAAGGAAGGGAAAAAATGTTCTCCCTGAGTTTGAGCACGAGAAACAATATAGAAATATGGTATTAGATTGTATTCGAATTGAAGCGCGCAAAGGTTGAGTTTAGTATACTGTGCATAAGTGAAACCAAAATGTATGTAAAACTAAAAATTTTGTTTCTTTTTTTCTTTCTTATAGGTAAGGAAACATGTCAAGCCGAAATCTGTTCTCTGGAAAATATCTCTGACTAGCTCCTGTAATATTATTTGCCCATTCATTCATCCATCCATCCAACCAGTCAACATGGAAGCTTTTCCTATAAATGTGCACATAAAAGGTATCTATAGGTATTTATGACTTTTCCCCCTCCACCTACAAAGTACAGGCCGAGGAAATCTTCTGTGTCTGTGGCTATACTATAAGGGGTAAGTCTGATTTTGACGCGACTTTAATATCCACAAAACCTATGCTCAGCAAGAGTTCTTTCCCACAAGGATGACTCACACTGTGGGGTAACTTCTTTATACCAGGAAATCAAATCAACTATAGATTCAATTTTCATCAGAGTCCTTTAAAAAAGAACTTCTCTTACCTTTAAATATATTTTTTATCTACCTGCTTTCCCTTTTTACCCTTGGAATTTCTAGCTAACCAACACAATTGGAAATGCAGCAAAAATTGTTACATGATTAGATGTAGAATGGTTTCTCTCGGAATATTTACGTATTTTGAGGCAGGTTCAATATGTAGGGTGGGTTTTGAAGTAAGATTTTATTTGAAAACATTATTGAATCGTTATGGTTGCAGTTAGCATTGAATGTCTGATGGAGACAATAGTGCAAAAAATTGGCTGTGTGGCTACAAGTAGCTTTTAGTGCTTGTACAAAAGTAAAAGGTTTCCTGTAAGTATAGAATGAATGGTTTATATGTGTCTGTGTTTTATTAGGCTAAAGAGAAGAGTAAGCGAAGTAAGACGAAATGTTGAGTTGAATGTTGCGGGAAAGATCTATGAGCCGTGTGAATAGAGGTTAGGTTCCTCTCCACGGTTGGGCAAGTGCATCGATGCCTTGAATTGAGTGAGTTTGGCCTCAAACGATTCCCACTTTGTGCTTGATTTAGATCCGTTTTCCTTACCTTTTACTCTCACAAGAGAGATAGAGAAGAGCAAAGGGAACAAGTGTATTTATACGTTTCTCAACTCTCCCCTTCGATCGTACTCTCTGTCATCGTATCATTCATGGAAATCTGTTGTAATAGAAAAAAGCTTTTTCCCTGCTTTACTAGCAGCAAGGAAGGAGCATCTTTGGAAATACTTCAAGATTTTTTTATATTCATACGTTATCTCTCTCTCTCTCTCTCTCTCGCATCTCCTTTTATTTGATTTAAGTTCATTTTTTAGGGTTAAAAATAATATTTCTCTGAATATCATTTCTTTCTTGAAGTAATGCCACGTACAGGTCGTAAACTATGTGTGCATTATTAATACAACCTACTACCGTACATTTCATATGACCTAGGTAAATGCGGCCCGGTACAGTTTTTATACTCTTGTCGAATGTGGCTAAAAGGGATGTTGATATTTGAATTTTGTTTTTGTTGTAATAACGAGGAAAAGGTTTCAAAAAGTCTAAATCATTTATTAATGTAGATCCTGAAGATTAGGAATTTAGAGTGGATTCGTGAGGGGAATGTTCGCGGTGGTTGTGGGGAAGACAGGGGAACCTTTGGCCAAAGTAAATAAATGTGCATTAATATATATTCTACTCTCCTTTCTCACTTTACTGACATTGACAATTTCCTGCAATAAAATTATCAATAAGAGTTAGCAATTTAACCTCAGATGTCATCAGAGACAACCGAATGTTATAGGTAGAGAAAGCACTTAGCTGTCTATAGCAATTCCTGGTATAATTTATACCTTGAATTTGGCGAATGTTTCCGCTATATATTACATAATATGCATACTTAGCGTGCACGCTATATGTATATATACATTGCTAGGCGCTTTCCTGGAATATGGATGCATTAAGGGTAGGTTCCAAATGCAGGTACATGGTTATATTACGATACGTATAAAGCATATTAAACAAGCGAGGGTACAAATCTGCCTGGGATACTGCCACTAATGCTAATATGTACTTAAGGTAGCTGGAGCAGAGCTGTATGCTTACATACGGGATACCTTCGTATAGAGATACTCCTGGCTGTCGACTCATCCTTTGAGGCAGTGACATGGACGTGAAAAGTAGGAAGATTTCAGGATGTGTAAGGCGAGATAATTGGAACGGAATAGGTCGGGATGTGCCTTGAATAATATTAGAATGTTGTGGACTGTGTAAAAGCTTCCTCAGTGGCTCCTCTTGGATGCTTCTTCTTCTTTGGTGGCTGGCAGAAAATATAGTGAGCCTTGAGAAGGATCAACAAGGAGGAGGTAAAAGGCTTCCTAATTTCCCGTCTTATAAGAAACCTGGGATGATTATACATGGAGGATGTATAGGGAGGACGAGGAGAGAGGGAGAGGAAGGATAGTCATCATCATGACCAGACTCTTCCAATGCAATGGCTTGACTCTGACTCTCCCTGCAATTCTATGTTGATTGTGCATGTCCGTTTAATGGATTCCTTTGGGATCGGCTGGTGTCGGGCTCGAGAAAGGCAGAAAGACGAAAGAGTGAGACAGAGATGAGATGAAGGGAAGCTAAGTTAGGACATGTACATTGATGAAATAAAAGGTATGGCATTCATGTGCACACACATACACACACACACACCATAGTCAGTCAGACTTGCATTTGTCACAGTATTATGCGTTGTATGTATTTATGTATGGGAAGGTGCACTGGGGCAATTTTCAGAGAAAATGTTATAGCTGGAGTATAGTATATTGAATAATAGTTGTAGGGGAAGGTGCAGTTTTATGTATGTGAAGTAGTAGGAGTAGTAAGTTCTGAGATATGCGGGTTGAAAACCATGGAAGGAAAGGGAAGACCACTTCTTTTCCCTCTCATCATCGGTCTCGACGTGTGCATAGACACATACTACTACTGTGACTTGAGTTATTTGGTTGGTTCAGGAGAAGTGAGGAGTAGTAAGAGCGGGAGAGTGAGAGAGAGAGAGAAATAGAAGCAAGTCTTATGAGAGAGTGGCAGCAAGCAAGCGATCCTCATGTGCTCACCCGGGAATCAATACCTACCGCAATCCGTCATTACCTTCCTTCCTCCTACCTACAGGAGAGTCGATGGCTGCCTACAATTCATCTGAGTTCAGGCAAGTCTTGTGTATAACTACCTTCAACCTTCTTGTATACTTACCTTGCTTTGGTTGTATACAGGCTAGAAGCAAGGTTTTAGCATGCAGGCTCCAACCTTTCCCTCTCTTTCACTCCTCTCATCGGCTGTGATTACAAATGGAGGCTACATATCACTAAAAGCCTCCCTATCTGACTAGAGGAATAGTCTAGGTATGTATAAGTGAGGGAGAGAGAGAGAGTGAGAGAAGGAAGAATGAATGAGGGGAGAAAACCCATGGAAAATATTGTATGTATTTGAAAGTGAGAAAGTGAGTGAGTAAGAGTGAAAGAGAGCCCAGTCTGCTGTTTGGAGAAATAGAAGTAGGAGAATGCACGACGTTCCCTATATATACACACATAGCATTACAACATTAGATTATGCATGGAAACCCTTGAGCCATGCAACACCTTTGCCTATTTCCATTTAGTACACCTGACATGTAGCGTCTTTGATGTTGGATGTGGAATTGATTTCACTTTCACTCCAGCTCCACTCATCTCCGATGAATGTTCTGAGCCATCGACGTGCTCACTTACTCTACCTTTGTATGTATATATGTATCTGTGCTTTAACTCCCAGTCACTTACTCCTCACCCAACAGAATGCCAAGTTATGGCCAGGACCAATCTCCATATAGCAGGGATTCCCAATGTAGCAACCAATCATACCGGCAAGTATCATTGTACCCCTCCATTTTCTCTTTTACCCCCTTCCCCTCAATATTACTTCCCCTCTGTCTGAAGGTGGAAAGGTGTATACGTGTGCATAGACTGAGCGCGTGTGGCCTGACTCTTCCCTTTATCCTTCTCCTTCGGTTGTCTACGTACTATGTACATTTTTAGTATTGACGACCAGAACCCTGTCAGCAGCAATACACCTATACATATACACAAACTTGTTGTAACAATATTACGACACATGGTAGTAGTGATGAAGGTACTCACTCAGTGAGCGACGGGAACAAAACTCTGCAAAATTTCTGTATTCATTTCAGGTCCGTGGTAGTATTTTATGTCTATGGAGGAAAGATTTTCATTTTTTGGTAGACGAGTTTTATAAGGTTTTTGCAAAAAAAAAGAGTAAATATGGGTAAGTGTAAGTATAAGGAGAATTAAGCTTGAGGGAGAAAAGAAAAAGAAGCATTGTTGTTTTCTAGAATTTTTCTTCAGCACCATCTTGTTACATTTGATTACTATAGACTAAACTCGTACTGTCAGTTGGGATGGACATTGCTTTGATCAGAAATGCTTGCTTTTCCATTCTGCCATCGGAAACTCATGTGTGCTGTTTTTCGTAAACAACTTTGTATTCCTGTCGCAGGTCAAAACTCCGCTGAAATTGAGGAATCCGAATAACAAAAGTATATACGGAGACTTTATATGGTGGATTTTATGTGTAGAGACGGGGATGCATTCGGGAAGGAGAAACCTGGGATTTCCCTGTAGAGCTCCTTCATTTTTCACCAATGCAATGTTTCATCCCATATTGTGTACCTTTCGGTGGTAGTGTATGCTTTGATTGATTTTGAGTTCTCGATTTATGTATGTACGTATTTTTTGGCGGAATTGTTTCTGTTTGTTATTCAGGTGAGGATATTTGTAATGAGCTGGTTTGGTCATTGAAGTTGCAGGAAAGAAAGATAGGAATATCATCATGGTATGTAAGGTCTCAGTGTTTGCGGATACAATTGTAGGGCTTATCATATCATGTAGCTCCGCATATGGCTTAAAGGATGTTGCTCACTTAGAAAAAACCGTATGGTTGGAAATACAAGGAAGGAAGAAGAGAGGAAAGAAACGTAGTAGAATTGGGCTCTTGACAAAATTGTATCAGTTGTAAATCTTCACTTAATGTAATATTATGGTTACTTGTCCCGACACTGATGCATTGATCGGCGGCGTGTGACATTTTGTTACTTTCAAGACAGGCGGCGTCAACATGGAAGAGGATGAGGGAACGTAAGGATGTAAAAAGAGGGAAGGGAAAGAGATAAATACGTTTGGTAGGTGGAGGCGAATTTCTAAATGCTCACGAAAAGGTATGAGAGACTCTTATGTACAGCTTTTATTGTGTGGAACGCTATTGAGAAAGCTTAAAAAAAGTTGAGTCGGAAGTGATATGCGCACCTACTACCATTTATTTCCAGTCAAGTGTTGACTCCTCATTTTTTATGCCAACTTCTTCAATTATAAGGATAAGGTGGTTGTGGCTTTTTCACCCAGCTCTTCTTACAAATCAGCAGCGTAGTAGTAGCAACAGTCAACATTAAATATGAGAGGACTGGAAGGGGTAGTCGGTTTGGAATTTCATATTATATTCAAATTTAGAAGGAGGTAGAGTAGAGATAAAAAAAAGGAGCCTAAACGTTAACAAATTGTGGTGAATGTATTTACAGCTGCACGTAAATAAAGTAATTTCAAGTTTGGGAAGGTGTGATCATTTGAAAATGATTACCTACTACAAAGGCTTTATGATTTACCTTAACGAAGGTATTGTATATATGCAGTTACATAAGTATTCCTTGAAAGAGGCAGGGAGTAAAGTTTGGTTCGTATTGATTTTGTGAGGTGCGAATAACATGGGGTGCGTCACCTGTTTAACACTTTCGCCTCTCGACTCCCAATCAAGACTTTCTTCTCATCCGTTGGGAATTTCAAGTGAAAATTCCTGCGTTTCTCCATGTCTCTCTCTCTCTCTCTCTCTCTCTTTCTACCTCACCCTATCCATCTGTATACTAAGTCATATCATATGATTGTACCTTTTCAGTACGACGTATTTGGTAGTAGGTAGAAAAGTTTATTATGCAGTTATACAGAGAAAGCAGTTGTGTAGAGGAAGGAATCCGTGTGCATTTGGGCTAAAACACGTGGGGGAAAGTTGAGGGTATGTGAATCCCGCGTAGTCGTGGGAATAGTGTGAAGGAGCGGGGAAGGAGGAGTGTGTTGGAGTTTCACCTCATCTGTCTCACCTCTCCTCTGATATAGCATTTGGTCATAACCGAGGTTTGCTTCGTTTACCTTGCTTATTTCATATATAAATAGTTGCTTTTGCTACACAAAATTTATGGATGGTAATAGCTAGTGTATATGAAGTTATACTCATTCTCAAGTATAGGAAGGTTCTTGGGAGGAAACAGTACAAAAGTTATGGGAGCAGTAAGTTTTGTTGATAGGGATACGGATCTACCTGAATTACGAGAGCTTTTTATACAAGCAGATATCAATTCGTACTTTGCTCTTTCTCTCACTCTCTTTCACTCCCTCACGCCTCACGCTGGTGTCTCACTCTCAGAGGCAGTTGGTTGGTGAGAGTGTGGGAGAATGTATCTATGTATAGTTGTATTATATATGTATTTACAGATATTTGTATCTATATCTATGTATATATATGGCATGGTCGTGTGAAAAAATCTTGCATCGTCTTCCTCCTCTTGTGTAATCTCTTTTCTCTTTTGGGTCTCACATCTTAACAAGAGCGGTAGGAAGTAGGTGCGAGGCCGTGTTGCTCATCGTTGTATGTATTCCCCTAAGATGCCTTCAGGTAAAAGAGGCTTTCATTACTTCCCACTTTCCGCCAAGTGTGTCCTAATGATAGCAGACTTGTGGAGATATATAAGCACATGGGCGTCTACTTATCTCTGCTCCACGCCAGGGCTAAATCGTAGATACTTTTCCATCCAACTTTTCTCCTCCGCTCCCTTATGTGTGTGGATATGTTCACAGATGATATATAAGTGGTACTATAGTGCTACCTCTCCTCCCTCTCGGAGTCTTACTGGAGTCGATGGGAAGACGAGAGTGAGACTCTTTACAGAGGGGGGAATAAGACTTGCGAATGTTTTGATAACATGTTTTCATTCATGTACTTGTAGCTACCTACCTTTTTCTGTGTATTTCACTTTGTTTGTGTGGAAGCATTTCGAAAGCTTAATGTAGATATACATGTGTATATGGCAGTGACAGTTGGGCAAAGTATTTACAGTAAAAACTCTCTAAGACGGCCTACACTTAAGACGGTTTTACTTTACTACGGTCGAATTGGAAAGTCCCGGCA
>JAQFXU010000205.1:0-72941 GCA_034693705.1 Spatulosminthurus flaviceps | reverse complement strand
TGTAGGTACCCGAACCGGACCCAACCCGTTCCCGTACCCAAAACCCGGGTTGCACCCGAACCCGTTGCGCATACTAACCCTGACCAGGCAGCTGCAGTTGCAGTTTACGTACACATGTACACATACAGCTGCGGCCACAGTTTAAAGTCTTGATCCAAAACATTTTGTATACTCATTTTATGTTGGAATACTAACAATCAAAAAAATCGTCGCAATCTATTGCCAGGAATATGACAGATTTCTCTGCATCTTCGAAGGCTGGCGTAGTTTCGTTACAATAACAATAGCATTTAAAATTATCCTACTAATGTATATTTTACTAGATACTTAAAAGAAACAAAGCATACAAATATTTCCATCTGCATTCTTGTCCAATCAAAAAGTCCAAATCAAAATGTATTCAATGTATGTATCAATGTCTCAAGTACGTGACTTTCCAGGGAATTGAGCAGCAAAGGAAGGAGATTGATTTCCTCATTTGTGTAGCAAATGGCTGGTAATTACTAATGATTTACTCTGAGTGAGAAGACTTGGGTGAGAGAGTACTAGATTTTCTAACACACAGTAATCTAATGAAGTCTCATTTCTAGTAATGAACGGAGGAGCAACCCCTTGGGGTACTGTAAGACTTGCAAGAAGATTTCTCAACATAAATACAATTAACAGGAAAGAATAAAAATATAGCAGTTGAAAACCGTTACAGTAATTGTGTTATTATTGTTACAATTTTGAATGGTATTAAATTAAAGGATCATGAAGGGAAAATGCATTTACACCTTATGGTGGTGGTTGGAAATGTGTCCTTAATAAGAAGACCCGAATGTTCAGCTCCACGTTTTCTCGCGAGCAGTGTGCTTAACTGCCCTCTAAGCCCGGTCAACTGAACTAAACTGGATTTATGAAAACAGGGGAGAGGACACTACGGGCCATCTTAATTTTGCGGCAGTGGTTTTTAAAGGAATATGACCTGAAGGAACCCCATTGAAGCACATAGAGATTTAATTAATCCTTATTCAATAGCTTTAACTAACTCAGTTAGCATTTATGTAATCCGATATTACGTGGATTTCGATATTTTCAGTAACTCCGAACATTTAATTTCCCTAAGCAAGGATTTTTAGAACATGTTATTACATATTTCAGAATTAATAGTTTTTTCTTTTTTCTATCAATAGATATGTGTCTGCTCTGCGGGAGAATATCATTATTTTTATTTTTAGGTACGTATGCTACTCATGAAGGGAGCTCAACAAAAGTATTGTCACTGCATTTAGCAACTCATACATCTTTCTGTGCTTAAAATACAAAATGGAAATGTACAATTTATTTTGAAATAAAAGCACACAATATAACAGTTCAATTTAGGAATATGATGTCACAGACATACTATGAAAACCTTTCTGTCAAAAAAGCTTGTGGGATTCGTAGCTCTCCGGATCCTACACGCTCGGGCAGATTGAATTTAGATCGGATATCCGGGATTCACTCACTTCAGCTCATGTACATATATACTGACGACAGCCTGGTGCTTAGCTTACTATCGTATTCATAATAACGTAATCCGCTGCGAAAATAATAACTTGGAAAAAAGTAAGTGCTTGCACCACGTTGTAATATTGTACTTTAGCCACTCTAAAAAATTTTTCATTGCATTGTATCGATTGAAATGATATTCATAAATTGTATACATATGTATATACGTATTACGAAACTGGGCAATGTGGGTAAGCAAGAATAAGAAGCAAATAATGCTAATATCACGATAAGAAGGTATGCAGATGCAGATAATCTTTTCCTTCTCTTTATCTCCGACTTCGTCCTCCACTGAAACCAACATTTCCCTAAAATGCTAAAAGTCATAGTGGCACAATGCATTGAATGCATTGGAACTTCTCAAAGTCCCAACAAATTTACATGCTTGATTTTACCTCATCCGTTTGATGAATATGAAGGATACAGATCAGGATTATTGCATTGTTCACAGTTCACATAAGGACGTATTCTGTATAGGTAGCTTCAATATATAGAATTAGATAGTATTAACTGAGGGTGATATTCGTGCCGTTGGAGGAAGCAGTTAGCATCATGAAAATCAATATTCTTTCATAAGGTATAGAAAATTCATAACATGTTTGCACATGCATATAAATGACAAATAGGATATGAAGCAAGGATTATTATTATGCCCTTTCTAATTTCTAATCCTAATTACTACCAGTATATCGATCCATTTCGAATAATAAACACACGCCTATACTTTTTATAAAAGCAAAAAATGTCTGTCTGAAGTTAGTTACTAGTTACTATACTCAATCGGCTGCTAAATACAATGACAATACTTTTATTGAGCCTCCTGGCCTCCTTCATGAATAGCATACTTAAAAATAAAACTAATGATATTCTCCTGCAGACACAATATATCTATTGGTACAACAGACTAATAATTCTGAAATATGCAATAATATGTAGTAAAAATCCGTACTTAGGGAAATGAAATGTTCGATTGAGTGACTGAAAAACCT
The DNA here is from genome assembly GCA_034693705.1 of Spatulosminthurus flaviceps. NCBI lineage: Eukaryota > Metazoa > Arthropoda > Collembola > Symphypleona > Sminthuridae > Spatulosminthurus > Spatulosminthurus flaviceps. Next base: position 70,419 of record JAQFXU010000205.1, on the reverse strand, counting down.
CCTCCTATAATCCGTAGACTGTAGTTTTCCTATGCAATGTCCTGTGCATTTGGGAGTTTTTATCATTTTAATATTATTACAAATTATCATTTTGTTTTGTTAAATTGCTTTTTAAATTTTAATCATCTTAGTATAATAATAAACATATCTATATATATATATATTTATATATAAACATGTATACGTCAAAACAGGACTGTACATATTTAAATCACCCGTGACGAAACAATTATGTATTGTGCTTGCTGTAATTACGAAAAACTTGGGTGAATTTAAATAAATGGGGCTAAAATGTGAGGTTACATGTATTTATACGAGCAAAGCGGAAGTGAATGTATGTATATTGAATAATTTATTTTGTAAAGCGAAACTGCAGTTGCTTAAAAATCTGAGATGTATTTATGATGGATGATGATATATGGCCTCCTCACTGACGGATGACAATATCATTTATTGTATGTATACTCATATATAGTGTCTTAATTTGAGGGAGCGCTAGAGTAGAAACTAATCGGTGGCAGTAGGTCGGATGATCGGAGTCCCAGAGCCCAGAGCAGTGCAATGTGAATGATGCTTATGTATTATAATATGTATTATGTACATGGAAGAGCTGAGGTAATTTTTCTGGGGAAATAACAAGTTAAGGGACAGGTAGTCCGTAGACATCCTTCCGCTCCATCTCCATCTCATATTACTTGGGCTACTGACTACATATTATATGGGTAGATTTAATAGAGGAAGCAAACTATTATTTGGACTGTGAGGGTTAATGGTATCTGAATGCTCCGCGCTTCCCCCGTCTCAATGTTCATGCAATCTTTCCGAATGGTGCTCATGTAATGGTTCTATTAATTTTCGGACTCAATTCATTTCATATGTGGGCTTGACTCAGGTTGGTCATGAAACCATAACATTGCATTCGCTTATCCTTTCTACAATAATAATTCCTGCCTACATATTTTCTTTATTGAATTCACCCAAAGAATTATTGTAATATACATAAGCAAACCCATGGAAACGGTTTGAAATCATTAGCGTTTCCGCAGTAGCATTCTGGGAATTCAATGGGTCATTATAAGAATACTAAGGATAAGGGAAATTTATTTTTACTTCAAATAACTACTTAAACCCTTGGTAATATCTTTTATTCTATTTGAGAGCCTTCGTTTTGTGAGCAAGCATGAGTAAGCCACCTGAAAATCCATTACCACAAGTGTCTGTAACTTCTGACATTGCTACTCCCATTCCGAAGGCTAGACTTTCCTTCGATGATGTTGACTGCACAGTTAATCCGGAGATTCGGCCGGATTTACCGGAAGAGAAAGTCAAGGACGTTGGTGACGTTGTATATAACAAAAGTACAATTTCTACAATTGCCTTGTCAACTTTACGGACGGAATTTGACCCGAAACTAAGACGCTCCTCGACTCCAGGTTTACTTAGGAGGAGTAACTTTCTAGGGGAAAATAGCGCAGCACATCACCCCAGCGTAAATTCTGTCAGCTCAAATACTTCCATTCAAGAGGATTTGTGCTCGGAGATTATGAAATTGGACAATGAGAACTTTACGGAAGCTCCTAATAACAACAACTCTCACGGAAGTCAATCCAGGCAGCAGCTCCGTGCTTCTAGTCTGAAAGTGATTCAAGTGGTGTCAGTTATAAGGGCAAGTTCAACTTGATTCTATATGTTGTTATACATCCTTCATGTACATTTCCAGCATAGGCATAATTTTTTTTAAAGTTACAAAATCCTATATATGGTAATACCTTAGAATCTTCGACAATGGGTTAGTCATAAAACTGCTCCGAAGCCACCAGAGAGGCCAGACTCGTTCTTAGAAAAATTCGTCCCGGGCTGGAATAATGTGACAGAGGGTGAAAGTCAGCGTTCGAATACTCATCCTGAGAAGCCTCCGACAATGTGGCAAAAATTCTGCAACGGATGTGCTCATCACTTGGCAATTGATACATCAAAGCCTTTTCACTATTGGGTAAATGTTTAATTGTGTACGTTTAGATTGAGAAATTTTTGTATTTACTAGAAATTCCAATATTATTCAAAGATTTCAACTCGAGTATTTATCCTACAGTGGCTTGGGATCGTCTCTCTGGCGGTCCTCTACAATTTAATATTTGTAATTGGAAGATCAATTTTTTGGGAAATGCAAAATTCCATTGTCACTGCGTGGTTTTTTATTGACATGAGCGCAGATTTAATCTATTTGATGGATTCCTTCATCAATGCTCACCAAGGTGGGTACATTGAAATCGCAGTGATTTTATCAACCGATTATTTGTGTTTATTACAATTTAGATTAATAACTACAAACATTTACATAATAAGTGACGTAACGCAAACACCCTTGTTGTGTCAGTGAAGTGCTCTATTCTCGGGAATGGTAATTTTTATCATAAATTGCTTGTGTTTTTCCAGGATATTTACATGAAGGGATGCTCGTAAAAGACTCACAGAAGCTCCGTAAAAATTATTGGAAATCCACTTCCTTCAAATTAGATATCTTAAGTTTACTCCCAACTGATCTTATGTATTTACTAAGGTCCGGTGAGTGCAGTTCCGTTCAATTACCATGTCCCATCATATGGAGATTGAATCGTCTCTTGCGCTTTACCCGTCTCAATGAGTTCTTCCGTAAGACGGAGTCAAGAACAACTTTCCCAAATGCTTTCCGGATCGGGCGGGTGATACTTTATATTTTAATTATTATCCATTGGAATGCTTGCTTCTACTTTGGCATAAGCTATGCAATCGGCTTTGGAACTGATGGTTGGGTGTATAGAAATATTACCGAAGATGTCTCGAAAAATAATTCACTGGCTCATCAATATATTTATAGGTAAGAACTCAAGCTCAACTTACGTAATTTAGAGGACTACAGTGCCAAATATTTGCGTAGTACTTAAATGATTATTTAATATGTAGATATTTTTATATATTTTGCACTAAAATAATCACGTGTCAAAACGACTGCACATTTGTCTCTTGTATATAGTTTTTACTGGTCAACTTTAACCTTAACAACGATTGGAGAAACACCCCAACCAGAAAGCAACGTTGAATTTACTTTCGTTGTTGCAGATTATCTGATTGGGGTGCTAATTTTTGCTACTATTGTCGGGAATATTGGTAGTATGATTACTCACATGAATGCGGCAAGAGCTGAGTTCCAGGACAAAATGGATTCAATCAAACAATATATGGATTCTCGACGAGTCTCCAAAGAGCTCGAGAAAAGAGTCATCAAGTGGTTCGATTATATCTGGACAAATAAACAAGCGGTGGATGAAAACAAGGTAATTAAATTCTACAAAAGCTTGTAATATTTATAAAATTTCCGCATTTATTTTATCTAACAATTGTGTGGCACTCAATCCGTTCACATTGATATTTTCATTAATGTCATTACGCTAATAACGGTACGATTTTTGCTTGTCCTCCAAAATTAATCATTTTACTGACCGCAGGTTTTAGCCGCCCTACCAGACAAATTAAAAGCGGAAATTGCCATTCACGTTCATCTTGAAACCTTGAGGCAAGTAAGAATATTTCAAGACTGTGAACCCGGTTTACTTGCAGAATTAGTTTTGAAACTTAAGTTACAAGTGAGTTGAGGTCTTACATTCAAAATCTCTTCCCTTCACCTTCACATCAGATGGATTTTCGTGGCTTTAATTTACCACCATACTCTTTCCAGGTATTTAGTCCCGGAGATTACATTTGCCGTAAAGGGGATGTGGGTCGGGAGATGTACATCGTCAAACGGGGAAAAGTTAGTGTTGTTGGGGATGACGGGAAAACAGTGTTCGTTACTTTAGGAAGCGGCTGTGTTTTTGGCGAAGTAACTTTTCTTTGCATCGATAGGATCTATCATTTAAATCGTAGAATGTACTACTAATTAACTAATTATGTACTTTTGAAGTCTAAAATATTATTTTATTAATTTCCCCACACAGGTAAGTATCTTAAATATTGCTGGCAATAAAACAGGAAACCGACGAACGGCCAATGTTCGTAGTGTAGGATACTCGGATTTATTTTGTTTATCTAAGGACGATCTTTGGGATGCTCTCCAGGTTAGAAGAAAATAATCATCCTATATCTTCCTCCTAATTATTTAGCTAACAATTATAAATTACTAAACTCCTCCTTAGGAGTATCCTGAGGCCCGTGAGGAGTTATTAGAGAGGGGGAAAAAATTACTTCAGAAGGATGGACTCATTGATGAGGAAGCTTTGGAGCAAGAGCGACAGAAATCTATAACCACCACTGATAAACTTACCAAATTAGGTAAATCTTCATGTTATAATTATGCTGAAAAATAATATAATAATCATTAAATTAAAAAATCGTAAACATTTGATCCATCAAGTTTATCCTTAACTTTTGGTTTGAAACTGTCCTTCAGAAATAGATGTCGACACACTTCAAACTCGCTTTGCTCGTCTGCTGGCAGACTACAATAGCTTTCAGCAGAAATTCAAACAAAGATTAACAAAGGCAAAGTTATTTGTCTTCTTATAGAAACATTTGAAATATCTTCAACCTTTTTGTAAATAACTAAGTATGTATATCTTCATGTAAATTGAAACTATCGATTTATGTTATTTCCTTAGGTTGAAAAAATACAGACGGACAAGGCAATGCATCCTGATGAGTGAAATGTATTTCAACTTTCAACATATTACACAATAGAAAGTAGAGAACTACTTTTTAGATGCAAAGTGCTTACGTAAGTATTTAACTTTGTTTGAGCTGGCATTTCATAACCAAATCCTGTGGTTTCCATCTCCGTGAAAGGAAGAAAGAAAGGAAACTGAGGTAATGAAACCAACGTACAAAAAAAACACTTTCAGCAATTATTCAACTTTCATTATGTACTTAGACTTTTTGACAATGATGAGCTCCAATAATTCGTGTTGATTCTCATGTGTCATAAAATGTGAAGAGAGTACTACTAAAGAAATTGTCAGAAATTCCTGAAACAAAAGCTACGGGACGTCGCCCTAAAATTCCTCCTTTCAGTTTTAATGAAATTCCACGTTGGAATGTTCGTGGAAAAAACAATCATGATCGAAGACGCATTTAAGTCGTAAAAAAATAATACATAGTGATAATTATGGAAAAAATGGTGTGAACAAACTAAATAATCAAGCTCAAAAGAATGGATCATAAATAAAATTTGAGACGCAACAAAATCCAGTTAATGCCAATACTATTGTCATAGGTCATTGTACACATAATTTTACAAGACAAATAATTAGTCTGAAAAAATTTTTTCAAGCACAATAAAAATGTTAACGAAAATCCATTCAGCGTTGATTAGGTATAGGAGGGAAAGCGTCCTGTCCTTTTAATTGGGAGGAAGTCAGATTTAGCCACAAGTTGCACATTTTTAATTAGTACTTAAATGCATATTATCAGTTTTTTTGAGGTTAGAAAATTGACATGTAAAAGAAATCACTGGGATCAAATTGAAGGAAAGAAGGATCTTTTTTTTCACCATCTGGTTCTCACCACACATGAATGTGGTTTACCAAGGAAGTTCCGTGCAAATGAATTTTGAGGAAGGTAAATAATTGAAATACCACAGCCAAAATGCGCATCAAGAAAAAATCTTAAAGCGCATTTATCTAAAGCTTTCACTATTTCAAATGAACTATTAATAATGGATTATTACAATATGTAAGTGCTATTTTCATGTCCAATAAAACGTTAATGAGACAAACAATAATTATGCTGCTCAATGATAAACATATCGATGAAGACATATATTATGTTATTTTCACATTTTCATGTATGCTTATGAAAAATTTATTTCTACACGTTGCGTCACACGACAAAGATACAATGTTGTGGAACAACTAATACAATTATTAATACATTGGCCGATACATTGAGATTTTATGAGACGTAACAAAAAAATTATTAAAGTAAATAACCGGTAATCTAAATAAACTAGAAGAAGAAACATTATTGCAAATATTATAATAGGAATTCCACGACGCCTTAGGGCTTCTTGGTAGTGCTCCCATAATTGTAAATTGGGTTTCTGCAAACGTAGCTCTTGCAGCCATCAATGCAGCATTTTTTCGCTCCTAAAATTAAAATAACAAATCCATGGGTTCGTATTCATATATTTTCAACGATGAGAAAAATATGTAATTATTATGGAATTTCAAATAGAATCATTACCTGCGCAGTCCTTATCCGTGGAGCAGTTACTTACACTCGGACCCCGCTTCTCACAGGATTTGCTTCCGGGAGCTGGAGTCACGAGTGTAGGGCAAGTTCCGGGTCGTACGCCAGTGGGAGCTGTTGAATATGATTTGAATTTTTGTTAAATGAAAATTTTTTGGTTGCGTAACGAGTGCGATTTAACAAAGGTTTGTTTTTGTAGAAGTAAATATTTCCTTGACGTCATTTTTACTCACTTCTCGAGGTGCTGGTGGCGCTAAGTCTAGCGCAATTTAACTGACTGCATTTATCCTTGCTAGGAGTTTGTCCGCACTGACAGGTATTGCAATCCTTGGCGTAGGATGTCCCAACAGGGCAAGGACCTATCATGAAGAATTAAAATTAGAGAATTCCAGTACCCACCAAAGACCATGATTTAAATAAATTGCGAAGCTCTACTAATCAACGATATTCCCGATCAAAAGGGACCTCAAAAAAAAGTTCACCAAGACAAATCCGATAAACGTACTTGGCCTCGCTGATTTGGTGGTTGCTGCTAAAGCTGCAACGCAGCAGAAGGCACTGATGACCAATAATCTTGTCCACATTTTGCAAATAACGTGCCAAAACGTCTAATTTTAGTATATATTTTAGATTATATATGTAAAAGTAGGTCTGATTCAAATTAAAGAGCAACCGTCCGATTGAAAAGACAGAGGTGAAATGAGAGGTCTTCCGAGTCTCGTCTTGCTTATATTTATGGACTGGTCCTGATTTGAGTGTGGAGACTATTATAAAGTCATGGTAGCAAGGCTTCATGCATGGACGATCACAAATGCTCACCTCGCCTATAGTATCTACCTAGAACAACAGTGCTCCTAGTAAATATTAACGTCACCGTACTTACCTCATATCAGCCATAATTAAGGTTCTAGTGTTACGAGCAATCAGTCCTAAGTATAGTTGCAATTTATGATTACATTGACGTGTCTGTCTCACACAAAAAATGTACATACGTAGAAAATGTTCCCTGTCTTGCTCCAAAAGAATAACCTGTTACAGTGTAAGTACAACATTTGAATCAAGGTGTAAGTCCTTTGGTAAGAATACTAACTGATTTTACATTGCCACAAGTCTAATTACTACAACAATCATTTCCAACATAACCTGTTTACTACATACAATATGCTTTAAATCTTGTTTACATCCCTCAAGTGTATCTATATATATATTTATATACAGAAATTCACGGAAAGTTCCTTGGGTAATTTTATTTTTGTAAGTAATTTCTCAACATGTGGGTTGGTCTTATGATGTGAGAAATTTCTAACCTCGACTCCTGATGATGATGGCCCATTGAATATTATTTATAATTATTATAATAATTATTATTATTACAGAAAAATACATTAATATCCTATTACATTTATTTATATACATACGTGGAGGGCGATGCTCAAGGAAGTTTCTCAAAGGCTCAAAATAAATGACAATTATAACTACTATTACAACGGATGGTGAGGTATTGATATCTTTCGGTTATTGTATTTGTTCACATTATAAACGTCTATATACCCTTTCCCGTTAACTACTATAGGCTCATTTCATCTGGTCATGAACATTAGCTTATAATCACAGGATATATTTGTTGTTTATAATATCTGGAAAGGGACATCCGTGTATAAACGCAGAATGAAAAAAGAAGTGCACATATTTACACCAACAAACAATATTTTTATCAAGCTAAGCTCAAGTAATGAAGATGAATGGTCAGAACAATAATATTTCAGTTGCATTGAAGCAAATGTAATTTCACTGGCTCTTTGTTGTATCTATCATATGCATGTAAATGTATAGAAATAGGATGTACAATTATAGCACAAAAAACAAGTGAGAAAAACCTATGCCGGAGGACACAATTCACCTTTGTAGTTATACGTTATATCAAGGCTTATGTTTATATCAAGTCGTGAGGGTATTACGTGGAAAGAGAAAATAAGTACAGAGAAATGTATTAAATGAGATAGAATACCCAAGCTATTGTATAAAATCAAAAGAAAACTTTAATTCAAAATATTTTTCCTACACATACATACTTTGAACCATCAACCACGAATCACCGGCTTCCATATCAGATACAATATACTATAATTTAACATAAGGATAAATTTCCACTTTAAACATATCCAATCATTTCTGGGAGATTTTCACGCGTTTTTTTATTTAAAAAATCATTGATGCGTGCAGATAATTCGAATTTCTCATTTGACAAGAGGAGATTCTTCAAAAGCTACTTATTTAATCCATTAGATTCCACACACTCTCGGAAAAATTACAAAATCAAGGTTTTCACGTACACCAGTAGAGCCTATTTCTACTAAAAGTTTATATGGTGAGAAATAATTTTTTTTTCATGACATACACTTAACACTTTTGTTGATACTGAAAATCCTTTGAATTTGCTGGAAATCGTGGGTTTATACAATATAAAGAAAATTAGCCAAGCACTGTCATTTAAATCCTATACAAAACAGTATATACTTTTTGACATGGACACTTTTTTTGTGCAATTTTTTTTTTGAATCAATGAATTTACTGAACCGGAACAGTGTTAAATACAAAGAGTTGCATTACAAAAGCTACGGAGGCATTACAAAGTTTTTGTGTTTTTTTTACAGAATATTATATTGTGAATATCGTCGTCGTTGTTGGCCTGGTCCAGAAGGAAACCCTGGGGGACAAATGGCTCGAGAACAAGTTGAGGACAAAATCCCATCCTCTTCACAATAGCACCGATTACAGCCATCAGGGGCGGCAACAAAATACCCTGGATTTGAACATGGTATATTTGTATCCCCACGACCTCTCCTTGGGTATCCCACATTAGCTGAAAAATCCCAATAGCAAAATTTGAATTAAAAATATAGAATGGGAAATTTGTTTACATTTTTATAAGCTCTCCAGACAAAAACAATGGAATGTATAGACAACATAGGAATATCATGGAATGCCGGAAACAGTCCTATCTCTCCAATCTGCTTGAAAGTATGTCAATTGAAATGTTTACTTGTTATCACATTGGCCGTTAATTAAATTGCAAGCGTCAAACTCATTCCAAAAACAAATCCAAGCCCAACCTTTTTCCCTCCAATTTTCCGCCTTCCAAGTATAAAGAATGTCAGTTAGTTGTACTAAAAATAAGCTACGTATATTTATTTAAATTATTTTAAATACATTTCCAACTGCAATACCAATGACTCATAAATATAGGGCTATATGGGAAACCATGAGGGGCTATTGTACCTGATCCAATAGGCTTTATGACAATAGGTTGAAGGCTAACGGAAGTTGTTCACATGCGCTTTAATAATAATTAACTTGCAAGTTGCAACCATTGGAAATGTCACGTACATATAGAACCAAGGTATTTAACACAAGCAAAGACTTTTTCATGATACCCACATGGACGTGTGGGACAGACAGACGATGGAATTATAATGAGCATGTAACATTATATACCTGTCAAGCTTAATGTGTCGACAACACCTCAACAGTTTTACAGGGCGGGAGTAGAAATAAATATAATAATTATATAATAAGGAAAGACACTCCAAGTCATTCCTTGACTTGGAACGTGAGAAGTTTCAACAATTTCCACAAATTCGTAATCATTATTATTGTTGTTGCCGCATGTAAAAGTTCGTCAAGTTAACCCTGGCAGTCTAACATTGTCTTGAGTTTTTCATACTAGTGTAGAGTGTAGAAATATCTGTATTTTTCCGTAAAATTGTTCTTTTCTAAGGTAAGCTCTAATTCATGTGAAAATGAATAATAAACATGACTCAGAGGCTACAGAGTAAGAGCTCTGTAAGTAGAGGTTCTGTATAAATAACAACTATAAAATAACAATCAACAACATAGGAAAATGTCTTTAAAAATACTTTTCTTATGTAATATGCTCTTACCGTAGCGCTGAGCAGTAACGCAGACCGCGACAAAACAAATCACGCCAAGTAGCACTGCTGAGCTCAACACAAATTTACCCATTTGGATGATGGTCAAAGAAAAATTCAAGTAAAAACAACCTGGAAAAAAATCCCACTGATGTAGCACCAAAAAAACTATAGAGGAACCAATTGATCAGAAATCGTAATTATCCCAATTATTAAGAGTTTTGAATGGAGCCAAAGTATACAAATTAATCAGAAATATTGTGGATTTTGCAATAAAATATTCACGGAGTCAAGGATATTGTAAAATTTCTTATTTACATGATCTGGAAACAATATAATATTATATAATGTCAATAAGAGTCAGGGAACGGGAGATGTCAAAATATTGTTGCTTTTATAAGACGGACTTTTAATCACTGCCAGGGAATCGTATCCTGTATCAGCAAAATATATACCAACGGGCTTTTATTACCGCATTGCAATTTATGATTATACATGGGCCTGTCATCTTACTCGCGGAGGTCTTAGCATGTAACAAGGATCCATGACGTTGTGGAACTCATGGAAATGGTCGCACCACTCATTGTCAGTGGTCAAAGTCAAAGTCATATCTGGCTATTTCTGCAAGTCAGAACTGCGTAAGAAACAACACAGTACGGATACAAAAGATGAGGAAAAAAACTCACAAACAACTAAATTTAGCTGGAACAAGGCACATTAAGGCACATTTGCTATGGACCCCCAAATCGCGTACATAGGAACATAACATGTAGAGCTTGATACAAAGAGCTGTATAATTTACCTTGGATGTTCATGCCCTTTATTAGCATCTGTTGACAACGTTGTCGTTGTACCAACTGATACTACATAAATCCTGTAGAATCTTAAAGGTAGTAAACCTGAACGCGGAAATTTTTCCTCCCCACTCTTTTTAACATACATATTGAATTTTTTTCAGCTTGAGTAAACATCATCACAAGCTCTTTTATACTCTACAACTATAAATAGTAGTAATGCTTTTTACACTGATGGATCCCACCTTCAAGATGACATTTACGCTTGATTTCACTTTCTTAGGAAAGAGAAGTTCTTTCATCATTTTTTTTACTTCAACTATTTTTTTACCCATCAAATAGCTATACACACATACGTAATAAAATGACTAATATTTTAGCTTCTGTATCCATTGTTTTTAGTATCAAGTGAATCCAAGTTCATATTTACAAGATTCAATTGGTGTTATTAAATTTCAAAAGGCTTTGTAGTTTGTTAAAAACTACACATCATCCGCAATATGTCAAATTAACAGGCACAAGCATGTACAATTGATTTCAATTAGGATAGATCATAAATATACTTACGTAGATAGCAGCCCAAAAAAAATTGTTGGCATACAGACTAAATTGGCAATTATTACAGAGACAGTCCCTGTTGATAAATAAACAAGAGAAGTTTTTATTACTAACAATAAGCGTTTTAGTTCCAATCTACTGCGTTTGCATATGAAATTATGTATTAAATCCTGGTAGGAAATTAGATTTAATTATTCAGGCAAATACGTGATAGGACGTAGAACCAAGCGAAAGGTTCATATTGCGACAATTAAAAAAAAACATTATCAGCTCCCGCCTATCTTTGCTTTGGCCTAAAAGCATATTATTTTTTGTCAAAGATGCTTATTTATTATGATTTCAAAAACTCTCAGAAAAAAATCCTCTGCAGGACCTTTTTTGAGAGGAGCTTAAAGGCGTTAGTCATGCATTAATGTAAATTAACTGAAGAGAAGCACGTTTGACTGCGTTGTAATCCATCTGAGCTATTCCATGAAGATCTGAAAGGTTTGAAGGGATAAAAATTTTAACTGAAGGAGCAGGAACCCATAAACAAAGTGATTGTGTGTACTAAACGGCGGAGGTAAATGCGTCAACCTCTGTATGAGTCATCCCATTCATTCACTGTTACTTGACTAGCTACAAATCTCTATCTCTACAACCTGTAAGTTCCATGTGATACAAACATATAGGAAGAAGATAAATGAGATTTTTTCCTTACACACTCAAAATGACTCATATGCTTATTACTGCATTCTCAAGCCGCATAGTATAATGTGCTGTGTACTGTACTTACTCATATCTTATTTCAAAGAAAGGCTTTCCCTCAAAAAGTGAGGGAAAAACACCTTGATATTTAGTATGCTGTGCCCAGTGCCTAAATACCTCATGACTCAAGGTGTTTCTTGTAAATATGTCCGAATGTACGTCAACTTATTAAAAAGTGCATACAATATTTCGGATACAGCTTTTTGTTGTTTCCTTCCCTTTCTAGAAAATTATTACATATACGTCAATATCACCATAAAATGACGTGCCTTTTAAAATAGCCTTATTATGTAGCATATCTCATGGAGACAAGTGACAATCTGAGTTGTAGAGCATTTGCAATGAGTAACTGCTTCATCATTCATGGGAAATTATAGAAACCGTAACTTATGACATTTTCATTATTATTACGACTCATTCAGTCATAGATGCAAGGGAAAGTAAGAATTTGGAGGAAAAAGAAGAAAAAATATTTTACACTGACCAACCCAATACACAAATCGCACGAATGTGGTTAATCACAATGAAAATGAGTCGAAACACGGAAAACGACTCAGTCTCAAAAATTAATGACATATTTAATTTCACACGTGAAAAAATTAGTTGTATTTCATTATATGCAACACGATTTGAGAAGGGTAGGAGTTTATTATGGAAGTGCAGTCAAGTCCAGAAATTACCGTTGTTTTAAAAGGAGAAATTCGACAATAACTCTAGCCTCTGGCCTCACATGATCATGTGATTTTTCCAGGAGAAAATTTCTTGAGGAAAATCCTTTGATGTTACCATCACATGCGAGATCAATTACTACTCCACTATAACTGCCTAGGGTCCAATGGTTGATGAAAAAGCTGTACATATTGGCCAAAAAAATACAACATTTCTTGATATTTTATCATACATGTACAAGTTTGAAGAGGCCCGATCATGTACTCCTGCCATAAATCATAAGAATGTTTTTAACAAGGAAGCGATCATCTCTACAACATCTTTGATAAGGGAAAATGCCTCTGGTCTCTTCAAGCTCAATCCCTTACGCACGTTTTGCCTGGTTTATAGCTTATGAAAAAAAAGGGAAAACAGAAAATCATATGAAGTAACAATTCCACTTGTCAATCGGATCTGAAACCCAAACAAGAAGTTTAATGTAGTTGATTGGGGAAGAGTTGGAAGCGATGAGTGTTAGTCATTTGGTAAGTAAGTAGGTTTCGAGCATGGCAAAATATTCACTCAAGAGTTGTGACTGTAGCTTTTTTTTCCATATATTTTTATACACAGACATTCATGAGAGTAAAGTAAAGCTTCTGAAAGTTACATTTGTTATTCATCACCAGTCAGTTGGTAGTAGCTGTAAGTTTGTTCTATACAGTAATAAAAAAAGCAAAACTAAATAGACAGATAGAGAAAAACTATTCAACTGTTTCTATATGCTTACTCTGTACCACTACTACGTCTACTACCACTACCAAGTCCAGTCAACTTCAACCCTATAGCAAAGTAAGTAGTAGTAATAATAACGTGCAACGTGTTTTCAATGCTCGTTTTAACACAAAAGCTTTAGCTCCTGACCATCGGTCGTGAATTCTCATGTAGACTAACAATAATTGGGGTTTAGTGTTAACTGTCAAGTGCAACCTCACAGTGTCATCATCATCACTCAAGAGATTTTAAAAAATACATGGAATTTATTGCTCTACTTTACTACCTCTAACAAATTATTACACATTTTGTGGTTAAATCTAAATCTATACTATTTGTCGCTTACGTGGCAAATAAAAAGAACCGCTTGAGTCAGTGTCAGTTTTTAAATGTGCGGAAGTAGGAACCAGAAAGGAAAAAAATACTTATGATATAAAGGATCTTTAAAAAAATCATCCCTTAATAATTGGTAAGACCAACTTTACATTTATTTTTTATGGCGGAAAAATAGTAGGCTAAGGGAAAAGAATAGATAAGTCTTTGTATATAGCACTACAAATCCCGTACTAAAACTTGTACATTATTATTATTCAGTTAAAGTGCAGCCTGTACTTGTGAGTCAAGAGTGTTGACAACATTACATATATGGAATCTGCTTGAACGTAGAATGTACTTTACGTTGCGTACTACTTTTTCTACGTATAATTACTCGTTACGAGCTTTGTTTTGAGATATTTTCGTATCTCTCCCCTTTAATTTTTATTTTTTATCGTACATTAGTGTACACGGAGTACATTAATGCACACATACTTTACAGCCGCCTCAAGTCTGTTTAGCAATAAGGAAACAGATCTTGTGCTAGTGCAGGAACATGTACAGAGTACTTACTCAAGTGTATTACTTAGTTGATAACGAGAGGTTGGAAATATCAATAATTTGTATATTCAATCCCTTCTTTATAATTGCCTTCAACTGCATAAACTATCCACGCTTCATAGAATAATAATTATTGCCAAAAGATACACTTAACTCTTGGAGAATTGCTATATAGTAAACTAGGATAAAAACACATGGGAATTTACATAGTACTATTTGTATCTATAATTTTACAATAATATTTATTAGATACATTTCACATTATATTGATATGCTTGTATGGGAAATTAAAACGTGATGGTTGTTTATATGAGTAAATAACAATAATTTTATTTTCTAGGCTTCCGCTGCTGTAAACTCGATAACCCTTAGTTTCTACAACTGATAAGAGCAGAAAGTAAATACAAAATATTAAAGCCAAAGCGTTGGTGAAGTACCGCAGTGGCAATTTGTAATTGCAAAATTGAATTTCCTTAACATGTACATAAATTATATGCAAAAAGAACTGTACAAAGGTTGCAATTTTTCCAGAAAAATATGATTTGAAAAATTAAAAATTGGGTGCATAAATTAAGCTTAAATCTTAAATGTTAAAAGCTATAATAGCTATGATTATGAATTTTAGCATTCTTCCAAGATGAATAATCTCTATCTGAAACTCGTGAGTTTTCCGGCCATTGCTTAGTAACAAAATTGAAGCTGTAGAGTTATTGGAGATTAGGTTATTTTTACTCACAATCGGCTCTGTTCTTTCCATTTGTCTGTGTGTAGGGATAGTCTTCAAACAGACGTATCTTAAATAGACAGATAGAGTAGTTGGGCTCCAACTTGTTAATATTACAAAAATACAAGTTATGAGTTTAACTCATTTTGGTTTCCACTTGCATTCAATGGAAGTGTGTGGTATGTTATGTAGTGGTGAAAAAAATCCATCTCTCTATAACCTATACAGTGGAAAAATAAGCAAGAGCAGCACTATAGTGTACTGACTAATGGTAGAACCACAATCCCGGTGGTTTTTAACTCGTAGGCCCTCCCAAGGAGCTCAATCACATTGCATGAATTTTTTTCTCTCTCACACAATTCGTGAGTAACAGTATTGTGTCATTCCTGTATTTTCACGATTTATTTAAAATTTAAAGTAAGATCTTCTATGGACCTATAGGTTTAGATCCCTTCCCGAAATTTCTGTGGACACAAAGTTTACGTCATATTTTGTTGAGGTAAATCTCAATTTAGTGTGTATTTATTGTATTAAGGAGAGTTCTCTTATTTTGGACACTTGTTGCTATGCACAGGAGAAATTTTGCCCAAATATTGTGTAAATTTTGGTGGTTAAATAATTTTTGAGTAAATTATTAAGGGATAAGCTCAAGTGTAATTTTTACTCCTAAAGTTATGAAAATAAGGAGCTTATTAAGAAATTTTTAGGAAAGATTTGTCTTTACAGGATTCAAAAATAATCCTTGGTAAAAGGGGCCAATGGTTACTTAGGTTGGTTGGAAAGGTGATTTGTAATTTAGGGAGATTATTAGGAATTTGAGGTGATTACATGTACGGAGAATGATTTTGATAGAGAATCTTAATGGTTTATTTTTTGAGATATCAGCCCTTTTTCTCATTGGTGGGAGCAAAAATGAATTGAAAGAGGCAGGCAAAAATATTTTGTAACTGTCATTAAGTACTTGTATGCATATGTCCTTATCTGATCTACTTAGCATTCACATTCACACACATGCTCACAATTGTACCTCACGTTGGGTTTTGCATTCCAACTGATTTACGTGATGACACCGAAATAAATATTAATCTACAGTGCCATTAAATACAACTGTATAATTTTTGTTAGAATTTTGGTACTCTTCGATATTTGACGAGGAAAAAATGTGTTGGAATTTTAGAAAGCAAATGAGGATTTTGTACTTGTGGGGTTTAGGGTAGCGTTTGGGTATTTGGCTACTTTGTGATTTAGGGTGTGGAATCAGTTTTAGAAACTTTTGCTGAAGAATTTTTCTATTGTCAGTGTCTGTAAGGGTTGATTTTGGTATTGGATTTACGAAACATATGTGGTTTTGACAAAGAAATTTTGAATGTATAACAAAAATATAAAATGTTTGGATTTTGGTGTTCATTTTCAAAAAGTAAGATGATATTTTTGTGTTATTTTAGATGCGATGCTATATTGATTACACCATCTTCGAGAAAACTCGGGATTGCCATAGGAGAAGTAAAGGAAGTGGAAAAGGTGGAAGAATTTTGTAGATACTGATGAGACTAAAGGAAGATATCGGGATGGATGCTAGTTTTCGACCCCCAGTGAAGCCCCGGACAATTCTAACCGGTGGTAATCAAACTGTCGGAGGAAATAGCAGCAGCTCAAATTTATCAACTAATTTAGAAAACTGTTCAGCGGTGCCAAACAATTTACAAGTGCCTTTCAAACCAGTGCCACGAAAGCCACGGCCGAAACCTAGCCTAACACCGACCGTGGAAGATAATGAAGAAGATGACGCCTTACCAGCTTGTCTCCGTGAACCTGCACCACCCAAGGATCCGAAACGACTAACAATAAATATTTTCCCAAGAAAAATTTCCGATCCTTTTGATGTAGATTTTGAGGAGAGTATAAAAGACGCTGCCTTAATAACAATTGACTCTGATGAATCCTCACCGGATCAAGCAGCAACATTTTTCCCCAATCCTGTCGTAGACAATTCTCCCGTAGTTGAAGAGCCAAACCTTTATGACAATGTGCCAAGGCCGGATAGACTCCTACATAAAATGAATTCCTGCCCTGAAACTTCTAAATCTGAACCTTTGGGTAATCCTTGTAGTCGTTCTTCACAAGTCTCGGATTCAATATATGAAGCTATTACTTCTTATTCCTCATCAGAATCTGGTTCCTCATCGGACTCACCCTATGAGTCGACAGGCTGGGCGAATTTCTCTAGCAACAAACCGCCGATTGGAAATGAAGGGCTCAATAAGAGATTGTCAGGAGGAAGTATTAGTAGTAATTCATTTTCAACTAAATCCTTCAGTTCCGATCCTCCAAGTATCTCAAGGACTAGTGTGATTACACAATCAGCAGCTTCCGAGGAGACGAGTCTACCAACAAGAGTCAAGGACATAAAAAATAAGATACCAAATTCCGAGTCTGCTACTGTGAGAAATTCAGCAACTCCCAGTCCAACTGCGAAGTTGGATTCCAAACCAAAAGTTCATGAGTATGATGAAGTAGCGGTTGATGATGGGTCTGTTATCATTAAAAGTCGGAACTCCACCAATGTCAGTGCCGTTTCTGAGGTCCCTCCAATCAGTCCAACCTCTAAAACAGTTTCTGTGACTTCTCCTGCCCGAAACTCTGTGGTGATGGAATTTGATCCGCTATTGCAGCAACATATTTATAATTATGAAGACATTGAGGATGATGATATCGTGACGAATTCAGGGAACCCATCCATAGGTACAGTGGACAGTAACGAGGTATTTCTAAATCAGAGATTAGATGTGGATAATCCGGAATATTTCCCTGGAAATGCAAAAGATATTTCATTAGAACTCAAGTCATCCACCAGCTCCTTCCCGAAAATCAGTGACGAGGAGGAAGATTACGAGCCCGTTGCACCAATACCCTCCCGTCCTATTAGTACGAGAGCGTCTATGGAAGTCCCACCAACCAAAGAAGTAGTAAGGTCAGGCTCAACGGAGGATGTGACCGCTCGATCTTTACAGAAACCACCTGAAACCACTCAAAGTAATAGTTTTATCAAACGACTGAGCAACAGAATCTTACAGCAGAAGCTCGGTTCCATCCCAGAGGGTTCAAGAAAAGGATCGGAATCTGTTAGCTCGGCGTGCTTCAAGTGTCCTATATGTTTTGAAGAACATGCGGAAAATACTCGATGTAAATTCATACCAACACCCAGAGAAAATATCAACTACTCTTCCCCTTTGTTTAGGGCTACAGGATTGAGCAAGCGAGATTTCGTCAAGAGATTCACAGTGTTGACCAAAGGGAAGCTAAATTTTTCTACAAAACCGGATAAAATTGTGGATACAGTTGCTATGGAAAAAGTTGTCATGATCTCAAAGAAAGATGATCATCGAATGAGTCATAGTCCTCATGATCTGAAATGCTTCCAGTTGCAGTTGTACCTTGGCAGCGGGAAAACGTCTACAGTTATTTTGGCTGGTGCTACTGAAAAGGATCGGTCGATGTGGATGCAAAAATTAATTGAAGCATTTACCTATAGTTTCCCTTCAAACATTATTTCATCCTACGATCGGGCTGGATGGTGCTTCATGAAGGTATTACGAGTCAACTACTAAAAGCACTTACAATTCCGGAAGAAATTATTTTTTTATAACAAATATATCTGCATATAACATGTTTCTTAAAAAGGTCTCTTTTCAATTTCAGGAGAACTTGACTGGAGACTGGACCCCCAGTTTATTTGTACTGAGTGAGAGGAAACTCTATTACGCTTTTAACAACTCCGAAGACAACTACCAGCTGGATTTAAGAAAAGTTCGAGAAATTAGTAAGTGACTGTGGTATGATTTATAATGTTGTGATGAAACGCTAATTTATTCCAAATGTAAAGTCAATAAAAACTTGTTTGTTATAGGCTCAAGCTCAAAAGGAGGAAATGGGAAATGTCCTTTTGTGGATAATACGGAAATTTTACTGATTCATGCCATCACGAAAATTCTCTATATTCAAACTGAAAATTCTAAAGTAACTGTAACGTGGGAAAAGGCCATTCGAGCAGCAGCCTTACATAATGGTATTCATTTTGATGAGATGCAACTTACAACTGACAATATACCCGTGGTTGTAGATAAATGCATTGATTTTTTGTATGCTCACGGTAAGTATCTATTTGTAAACAAAGTTATACATGTTGTAAATTTTTGAAGAATTTTATTTCCTGGTAAATAACTGGAATTTTATTTTGATATAGGAACCCTTGCCGAGGGTATTTATCGACAAAGTGGTGCGAATAGTAGAATTGCTGGATTATTAGAAGCTTTCAAGAAAGATGCTTGGTCAGTTCAGATTTGTCCTGCTGACTACTCCGCCCATGATGTGGCCGGTACCCTCAAACGATTTTTTCGCACTTTACCTGAACCCCTTGTGACGGATATGTTGTACGATCGTTGGATAGCTGCATATGGTACGTCGGTATTTCTTTTACTGAACCTTGCTTCATGTTTCACGGACTTTTGATTAAGAATTGACTGCACTATAATATCTCTGATTTCAAAAAGTCACGTGCGCTAAATTTTTAACTTTTAAGTAATGCGAGGACTAGGAAAATTTATTTTTTATGGATTTAATTCAAGACTGAAAAGAAATCTGGTTCATAGACTATAAGCAGTAAATAAATATGTATGCAAACATTGGACAGACTCTCGAGTAAGCATATTGTGACGTTACACACTGACCTCCTTGAGTTCTTTAATTTCCTAGACAGTTTGCTCCTTCTCGTTTAAGTCCTTTGGATGTGATATCCATTTGCAACTAATCCTCCATTTAAAACATTTAAAACCACAATGAATTCAACTTAATTTTAGAACATTTTAAATCGAATTTAACACGGACTTTTTAAACAGAGTTCACAGACAATACATAATTTTAAAAAAGTCCTCACATTAAATTCCGCCATGAAGTTTTTGAAAATTATGGGTACATAATTTTTTTAAACACGAGTTTGCAAGCTAATTACTACACAGCGGAATAGTCGATCGGATTTAAAAAGCAAAGAAAATGAGGTATCACTAAAATTTTCTTGTTTATGAGATAACTTAATTAGAATTACTGCAGTGACATAGTTCATGCTCCGCTAGGTATGCCTTTGTGACAGCAGAGATTCTGCATGCTTGTACATGTCATGTATATACACATAGGCCAACCTTCTCTAAAATAATACTTAGTATTGATAGTATTGATCATACCTACAAATCTCCCCGAATTGTAGTACCAAAAAGAGCCTGTGGGTGGAAGTAGTCAGACCGTTCTAGGTTCTCAGAGTTGCTTTAGTAAAGAGCACCCTATTCAGCATTGCGCTGGACCGCTGGGTGGGGGCGGGGGTACAAATCTTTCATAGCTAACCTGTAATGTGAGGTATGGCCGTTTATTGGCGCTTATTCGTTATTCGCTAACAAACATGCGACCAGTAGACCTGGTACTGGTTTATTCAACAATTCAAAAAATCTAGGCGAAACCGTGCGGTACCTTCGTGTTCTTGCAGTATCACAGTAGGTGACTTTATTGATGTGGGCTTTCACCCCTTCAATAATTAGTCATATTAGTGGAGTATACGCTTTCATAAAATAAATATGGGGGAAGCTACATGAAATAATTAGTGATTCAACGACAAGAGCCAACAACCCACGAGAAACATCAACGAGAATCAAAATAGATAGGAGTCAGGACAGGAAATTGACATTAGCCACAATGTGCTCTACATGATACTCTACTATAGTTATTTTGACAACAACCTAATGAAAACACTCTCGGTTGTAATCGTGGTCATGTCCACACTATCAACCACTTAATCAACTAATTACTGGCTCTCTCATCAGCGTGGGCTCCAGAACGGCTGGCAGCCCATCATAGCCTAATCCACATGGAATTATTACTATAAAATTAAAAGAGCTAATAATTCTTGTTCGTTAATGCCAAACTGATGACCGATTCGTGTTTTAATTTAAAGGTCAAAACTAATAATTATTAAAAGTAACTAAAAATAATTTATGGAATTGGAAACAACCAAAAACCATTTGTGCCTGTAGTCCAATACTAAAGCAATGAAGGAGAATACCCTTTCCACTATTTTTAGAAAATAGCATTCCAAAGTTAATGCTTAATATTTTCTGTCTGTACTGGGATTTTTGGTCAGGCTCTTTAGTTTTGATGCCAGTTACTGCTCAAGATACTTTTGACAATGATCATGTAGTTATACTTTGTTGAGCTTTAGTGTGAAATTTCAGTCCATTACGTCCATACCTAGCAATAAACTACAGTTAATTCTTAAATCCTTATATTTTGCTAGTGTTTGGATATATTTTGAAGGTTGGGTACGTCTAGGTACGAAATTGTCTAACGCAATTAAAATGACCCAAAAAAGACATAAGATCAAATCCAATCGACTAGTTGTGAGAAATCCCATTGCTTCCACGGAATTTCCAAACTTGAACATAGATGGTGGACTGGGCATTATTTTCCAGTTTCGAATAGATTCTGATTGAATTCTGGCCCCAGGGTTTTGTCCAATACTCTTTGTTTTAGAACCACTGATAATGTAGAAAATCCACGGTAAATTCCACCCAGCTTTATTTTTCTAAAGCACTGCCCAGGTGAAATTAATGCTTTAAGTCCGTAGAAAACCTCCTGTTGAAAAATTATTAATTTTTTGTAAAATTAGTTGTATTCAAGAGAGGAAATATTTTGAACAAAAAATACATTCCTGTATCGCATGGGATGTAAGCACATCAGAGAAACGATTAGTACTAAAGGGTTTTAAATTATAAAGCATTTCTCCAAGTGAGGAGGATAAAATGAAGTTACTTTTGGATTTGGAGATTTTTTTAGAGCAAGCTATGCACATAAATATGAGTTTGATGAAACTATAATT
Source organism: Spatulosminthurus flaviceps (assembly GCA_034693705.1). NCBI lineage: Eukaryota > Metazoa > Arthropoda > Collembola > Symphypleona > Sminthuridae > Spatulosminthurus > Spatulosminthurus flaviceps. The sequence continues at coordinate 48,234 of JAQFXU010000205.1, read as the reverse complement.
TATAATAAAATAAATTCCTCACAACAAGATAGTTTTAGCTTTAACAAAAATAACATTGATTATTAAAATTTGTTTGCTTTAATAATTTACAATAAGCTTTATCTCTTTACAGGCTTAAGAACAAGAATGGATAAGATGAGCGAGTACTCGAAACTATTGAATGAGCTTCCGCAAATTAATTACAATATTTTGAAAAAATTAGTTTGTCATTTGCATGGGGTTCACGAGAAGCGAGATAGGAATCTAATGCCTTTGGATAACTTGGCCCCAATTTGGGGACCTACATTAATGAGTGTGGATGATAACTCGGAAAATGTAAGCTTGAATTTCATCTATTTTTATTAACATACCACGTAATATTGAATCCATTAAAACTGGGAAGTGACTGACTAAATCGATTCATTTTTCTATGTAAAATAATATTTGATTTTTAACTTCTTAAATTTGTTTCGTTTGTAAGAAAAAAAAATTAGGATTTTTACATTAAATTTTGAACAATGCCTATAGCATACATATAATTCTCAAGTCTCACATGTTGGTTTGGTACCATATGCTTAAAGTGAATGAAGAGGAGCTGTGTGTTGCATGAACGTATGTAGAGATATAATTCCGAATGTTGATTTTCCCACCTTCTTTTTCATAGATAAATGTGAGTAAGTATGTATGTTGAATTAAAGGTAAGAGTGAATGTGAAAGTAGGAGGTTACCCATCAACATGTGAGTAAAGTCTTGTCAGTTCTTCTTCAGTGAAGTAAATTTGTATGCGGAGTGTCAGATTGATTTGGTATTCAGGAGGATTTTTTTCCCTATCTGGCAGACTTCGAAATTAGCTCAATCGTACGAGATTGCGTGTGCACAGTGCGGAGTGGTGAGAGATCTGATTGAAAACTACTGTACACTGTTTCGAGTGGATCCTCAGGAGATTTTAAGGGAAAAAAGGATTCAAGACGGTCTCGAGAAGTTTCACTTAGACTCTGCCAGGAGAAAGCCTTCGGGGGATATGAGATTCTTCGTGTATTTACATGAGAAGGATGATAATACAGCAATAAGCGTTATAGTAAGCCAAATCCAAACCAACAAACAAAAATACAACAAAAACTACACTTGAATTCTGAGTCACCTGAGACATTCTCTCTCTCTCTTCTCTCCCTCTCCACTTTCTCCGAGAATCCATCCTCCCGTTCTGGAAATTCCTTCATCAATTCTACCCATTGTCTTGCCCATTTAACTATTCTCTTACCACTGATTCCTCTCGACTTTTCTTCACCTGCACTTACGTAGTTACTTCCTTTTTTTTCAATTCTCCTCTCCTTCACAGGTAGGAGAGGAAATGGATGGCTACCAAGTAACATAGTAGTAGTCCAAGCAATAGATTGATATTCCCAACTTTTGTTTTTCTCTTGAAATAGTTAACACCAACTGCCACAGCTCAGTCCATTGTAGATCACATCATTAGTAATCACTGCAAGAGGAGTGGGGATAATTTATCATTGCATGAAGTTATTTTGGGTAAACGATTGGAAAGGCCGTTGTTCCCTTCTGAGAAGGTTGTGGAAACTATCCTCCGCTGGTCTATATGGGAGGAGGATGAAAAGAAAACTAATTATTTAATTCTCAAGAAAAATACCTTGTATCCCGCACTGCTTACCTACGTAAGTTTCCAATCCGTCCACATTTTGCCTTTAAAAAAAATTATTAGCCCGCTTCCGAAACATTGCTCTCAAACTAATCTTTAAAATTTAGCAAATTTCCTCTGTACACTTTTTTGAAATTTTGATTTCTACTATGGCACTACAATTTCTCCTCTACCCTTATGGTTTATATTTTTGCTTCACTTCCATTAAAATATTTTGCTCAACTTGACGCTATATGATATTGATATTGGGAAAAAAATCCAAGTTGAAAAAAAAAACAGTGGAGCTTTTACAAAGGGCATCAAATGGATTTTACCCTTTATTTCAGACCAAGGATCCTGCCCCTGTGTACGGTGAATACAAATACGCGGACAGCAAGTCAAAGTCATTCCGGAAGTATGCGTTTGAATTTAGTGGAGCAAAGCTGAAGTACTTTAAGGATACTAAGGTGAGAGGATTGAAGTTTGTACAGGTGCATGCATATGACTCTAGTAGATATAGAGATACATAATTGAAGAGAAGGAGAAAAGAGGATGAGTGGAAGTTTACTTCCATATTTTTCACCAATCTTGTTGAATAAATCATGGAAAATGGTCATAGAGTGCGGCATAACTTTGATTAAAAGAGCTCCTTATTTGTAAATTCTTAATGAAGATTTTGGTTTCTCCCTGGATTTCAATTGAATTCAACGTAAAAATGAAATCTTTTTTTTTCTCCTATTTTTTTGCATTTTTATATAGACGGCAAATGAATTGGAATCGTGGCAGATAGAAGATATTATTTGGTACATTGGTCATGAAACTAAAAGAGTTCCACCTACGAGGTAAACCATATTCAAGTCATTTTATTTAGTAATTGAATATAGTTTTAGTATTAAATGGAACTCTCCTTCCTTTCAAATGGACTCATTAATTAATGCTTATAATTATTATTTATTACGTTCTTACTCAATGCATTTCAGATTCAATATTACATTCATTCCAAGAACCTATGACTTTAAGAGGTAAGAATATTATTTATGTCTATATATTTCTCTTTAAAGTTTTCTTCACTTCCTATAAATATACGTGTAAGTATACACATTGAATTAGGCTGGGATATATATATGGAGAATAGGTTAACCTAAAGGGTGAGCATATCAGAGGAACATGGAGGCAGAAGTTTTGTCTCCTGGCCGTTCTTATATTTCCTCCCTCCTTTCCAATGTCCAATGCTTAGAATGTTTACGTTACCATGTCCCTTGCCGACTAAACACTTAGCCAAATCCAGACTTGGCGGCTCCATTGGTAAAAAATGATTATTTACTAAGAGAACCTTCCTGATGTTTTAATTACTCCATGTTGTCAATTTACAGCCGACAATATATTGTCTTTACTTAACCTCCGGAGTAGGATAATAGTATGTATATGGAAAAAACATAGACGTTACTTAACCACCAACAACGAACATTGTATGGGATTGTCGGCTGATACCCATTTGAAATTATTCCTTAATTAATTATCTGAATGATGAATATCTTCGATAAAGACTTGATTTAATATTCTATGCATTAGCAAGATCCCCAGAGTGGAGACTCTGAGTGATTCATGGGGATTTTTACATTTTTTTTAGTATTAATTTTAATGTTAATTAATCCTTCAAGTGAAGCAAAATCCTCTTAATCCCCCCTCTCCCCCACACACACACACACGATGAATTTCCCCCGTTATAATACAATGACAAAGGTTGAGTTGAACTGTCAACAAAAAATTAACATTTGAATATTTTATCTCATTTATATAGGAGCAAAGACGTGCCATATTTTGGAAATGTCATTAGTGTGAATACTCTTGAGGAGTTGTATAAGTTCATTGCTGCTTTGATTGTCGGCGAGGTAAGCAATTGGAATTTCTAATGTCATATATAATTTTTTGAATAACTTTCCATATACGTATATATAGATTGTATATACTGAAAAGGAAATCTAAATGGTTTTTCTGGGGACCTCACTTTTTTCCCTGTTTTAATATGAACATTTTTTTCTGTGTGATTTTTTTCTGGTACTCCTTGAAGCACCCTGAAGGTCTATATCCTCCTGTCATCTTATAATTGAGGCGTTGTTACGTCCCTACAGGACGCGGAGGTAAAGACGGAAGTAATGAGTGCCTTCACATGAAGAATTAATGGAGGAAATTTGGGTTCGTTTGTAAGGAGATTAGGAGGTAGCTCACAGGAGACACATCTAAATTGGCCGTCATTTTTCCTCGGTAACTTAATCATGAAAGCTGTTCAACCTGAGCTAAGAGAAAGGAACGCATGGGTGAAAAGCTCTTTTTGTCCGCAATGCTATATAGTAGTAGTACATACAATTACCTCAGTCTACATATATACAAATACAATGCAATGTGTGGATGTAGTTAGTGGATTCCACCTCAACTTTTTTCCCCTTTCCTGGATATACATATAACCAATTGACACTGCTTAGCAGTTTCTACAAGGATCGACGCAAATATCTCCAGTTGTAGTGTACAGAGTAATGACCTCCTGAAAGGGAAGAGTATAATGAAGGCATCATTGGCAGGTGCTTTTTCTAATACATAATATGTATACATATACATACTCATATGTTACCCGAATACTTGTTATTAGCATGTATAACCTTTTAATTGCATATATTTTAGCTTTTAAAAATTGTGATCACGTGAGTAATGTGAAGCGGATTGTGATCCCCTCAATGAATGATACATAATATTTTGCTAATTTCAACCTCATATTTATCATCATCAATCAAAACTCTTGCAATTGGGACAGCTACAAAAAATCCGTAAAGGCTTTTAAAATCACCCCTGTATTAACTGTCCCTTGGTTTCTACACTACCGCTGAAGCTTGTAGCTCCTATTACGATTCTGACCTCTTATGATAGTTATTTAAATGTTTGGCTGTACATACTAAAAAATTTAGTATATGTGCATTCTGTAAACAGTAGTGGAAATAATTTTTATTTTTAAATCAATGTGCATGTAACTTAAGATTTGAACTACTCCATATACTCTAAGGAGTAATATTATTACTTAGAGGGGGCTAAGAAAAATTTATTATAGGGGGCAAAATGATAGTCGAAGGAATTAACATGAGAAAAAAGAAAACAGGCTCTAAATACTTGAAACTGAATTAGTAATGACATGCTTTGGAATGAAACTTATAATCAATGTGCCTTTTAAACTTTCCTGAGATTTCTACTTCTTGCATGACTTACAATAATTCCTGTTGTGGAGAAAAGTGAACTTTATATATGAGCTATGTATTATAATTACATACTTATTTTTAAGAAATGCAAGAGAATCGCCCCTGTAAACTACAAGCTGTGTAGTGTATACACAGTGTCACCATAAAAATCCCTGGAAATTTGAAAACATTTCTGACACATGTAATTTAACAATCAATGCACATAGGTTGTTTTTGCAATAATCACCCCATGTACATTACAATACGGGTGGTTTTTAAAGTTGAGCCTCACAATTTGAGTCCGTAGTATGTATGTAGTAGCTATACATATATGATAAATTAATAAGTCTTTAATTGATGAAGTTGCTAAATATTCATGTATGTAAAACAGTATAACTACGATGCGATGTAAAAGGTGCATAAAAAACCAAAGCTGTGGTAAAAATCAATGCTATATATTTCTCAGTGCCGTAACCTATTTGTAGGTGATCCAGACGTTGTGTAGGGTATGTATAAGAAAACATGGGCAAAAATATCTTAGTTTTACCTTCTTTTTAAAACCATTTGAATTTGAGTATTTATTAATATTATTTATATATGTGTATGAAATAATTTTGTAATTTAAAAAAAATTCCAAATCATTGAGTTGGATGTAGATAATTAACCTATATCGATGTAGTATGTACTTGTTTTTTTGGTTTTGTATCTCTGGTTTTGCTACCGTCTAGTCAATTTTGTTAGTTGATTATTTTTTGAAGGAAATTTCCGTCTGTGCATTTAATTTAATTGGAGAAAAATGTAAGGAGTGGATTCTATATTATTTTGATTTCATTAATTGTTGTTCTTCTGACAGGTTTTGCGTTTTTATCCCACCATATAGTTTTGAATCACTAGCGGATTTCTTGACAAGAGTTCCTTTTTCCATATATGAATGTGGTAATGCAACCCAGAACTATTCACAGTCAAAGTATAACTTACATTTGTCTATATATTGTAGGCTTGTAGGTATATAGGAACTTGTTCAGATTTCCCATCCATTTTTACACAAAGAGACCATTATTATTATTTTATCCGAGTTTAGTAAGGGATTCTCGAGAAATTGACAGAGTTTTAGTATTATTATTATTTAGACGGAAGCGGAGTAGTATTCATAGAGGGTTTTTTCTACACATTCATTCCATACGTGTTTTATGGGAGCATATAAACCCCCACACATGTCTTTCCACAAAAAGTTTCTCACTTACGTGGTTAATTATCTATCCACAGAGAGTGGAGGGTAAGGAGTGTAGCAGTATATACGTTATATTAGCTTATTGTGCATAGTTATAAAGAAATATTTAGAAAAAAAACGCTATATATGAATGTTGCAATAATAATTCTTTCATACTTTTTTCTATGTTTTTAGTACCCTTTTGGTTATTTAATTAAAGGGGATTTGAATAAATAAAGTTTTGTGAAATATACATGTAAAAAAACGTTGAATGCGCTAAAATGCTTTTTAAACTGGTATTTAGCATACATAAGTTGTAAATAATTTGTTGTAATAAAATGCATGGATTTGCATTTATGGGTAAGTATGCAATGGAGGTGAAGGCAAGGGGTTTTGTGTCTGATTTGAAATATCATTTTTAATTACTCTAATGATGATGTAATTACACTTGTATATTTTAATGACTCTGGTTTCTAATTATTCTATACTGTATTTAATAAGGTTTTTAATTTAAAAGGACAGATAATTTAATTTCACTATTGTTTTACATTGCAGAGTCCTTAATAATAATTGGTTGTATTTTTTATTTTATTATACATATATAAATATGGACATAATATAGAATCGAAAAGGTAGTTTTAATTGTTATAAAGTAGTAAATGACCATTGCAGCAACTCATAATAATGAATGATACTGAATTAAAAATGAAAAAGTTCATTGTGACTATAAGGGTGAGTATACCTACGTGTGAGTTTGGAAGGCACAAATCTGTCCTTCTTGTGTGGCTAAAAAAAAGATTGTGATTTTTGTCTATAGCCTGTTCTTGGTTGGACTCTTTTTATGCATGTGTATTCATATAAATTGAAGAGTCAGTGACAGGTTGACAATTGTGTAACAAAACATTTTGACTTTTGCCATTAGAATGAATGAGTCATGTACCAGTTTAAATTGTAAATGAAGACTTGGAGGTTGATTTCTTGGGGATATGGTTGGATGGTATAGTATCTATGTATATGTATTTATATATAAACGCATTACATGGTTAGAATAAGGGGGATATCAGTATGATCTTAAATGTGTATTGGTTACTCTCGAGTAATTTTCAGCTCTTCTTCAATTCACAATAATAATTAATGGATATTTTAAGAGAGAAAATTAGTGGAAATCGATATACTGGCGCTATCATATGTAAGTACAGTTCCCCTCAAGAAGTCTGATCGTTGTACTTACATATGTACATACAAGTAGTAGCAATGCAATTATTATGGCCTTTTCATGGTTTATGTAAAGGTAAAATATTTTCTCTTATCTATAATAAAAGCAAGTTAGTTGTACATTGTGCTCTAATAGTATGTATAATATCATTGGGGCTATGCCCATAATATTATATAGTTTTAATTGTGACTATAGCTATGTATGTATATGTATGTATTGTGTGTATGTATATTTATAAGGAGAATATATTTGCATAAAATTTCTATGAACCTCCTGTGTATATTTATACATAGCTATTTTTTCTCTTATACATATAGAAAGAGAGAGGATTTCTCGTTCAGCTTGTACTGCTTTCATTTGACTTGACGCAATTTCTACGATCGCTCCTCATATCCAACAAGCGTTTGTAACATGTTCATTATTTCAATAAGGGAATAAGCTGGAATGAAACCATGGAGCATGACTTTTTAATGGAACGCTTTACTTATGGTCACGTCTTATATTTACCAGCATAGGTTTAATTAATTAAATAATAATTCCTTGTGGACATTAATGAATAAATAAGACGAGGATCCAGAGGGCCAGTTGCTCAAAATCCTGCTTTACTATGGTGAATGTTCACCAAAAACTCACACCAAATGTTATGTGTTATCTACAAGTTACTATAATAATTTCATTATTCACCAGTTCTGTATATATGTATGAGCACCTATAGAGGTAGAAAGGATTTCTATTTAATTTTACACTTTTACATACCTACTTATCAATACAGGTTGAGCGTATTGAAGGGATTATGTATACTTTCTGACAGCTCACTTCCCTTCGATGGTAGTATAAGTCAGGAACTGGGTTTTGACGTATGTATGTGTGTATGTGCTGAATGGAATATGTCAGGAGGGTGTTTAAACTAAAATATGCAAAACCTTCATTTAACTTTTGTTGGAAAATGTAGTGAAGTTATAGGCTTCTGACGGGAAGCACGTTCTTGCCAATAATTGCTCATGGAGCAACAGACACTTGAACATGGGTGACTTTTCTCTGGATAGCTTTCTTATTACTTAACTATTCCAAGGGAATAATCTTCAACAATCTTAGTGTACTATCCTCTTGCCATTAATAGCTTGTTCAAGTTTATTTCCATAATTAATAGGGGAACATTTTTATTCCCAGTGTGCATTAATTGCGGGAAATAAATAACACATTATTATTGTCTTGATCCAGTCAGACTGGACATAGTTATGATATTCCTTACAATATGCCTCATACGTGATTATCGTCCTGTCAACAAATGCTAATCTCTTCCCGAGACTAATAAAACTATCATCTTATATCGGCATATCATCAATTATTGCTTATTGTAATTGTCTTTGCGTAACATAAAAAACAATGTATTTATCCATTCACACACCGGTTGAGGATAATTACAGGAAGGAGTACGGAGCTCCTTCCTGAATACGTAGAAAATAAGCAAAAAAAAATAAATACGTAGAAAAATAGCATGTGGTAAGTACTATAGGCCGTTTAGCTTCAAGAGCTCCCCATGTCCACGGATTTACTTTGGAACATCCATTTTTCTCGTGGACAGATTTCTGGTTGACATGACGTCCATAGGAAATTTATTATTTACTTACCATGCAATCTCTGCAATCGTATTATAACTTAATGAGGTCTTTTAGCTCTGACAATATTTACAGAGTTATTACAAAATATACAGTCATTCATAAATCCACAAATGTCCAGTTCAAATAAGTTGAGAAGGTTATGGTCTCGTGGAACTTAAAAACCTATACTTATACAGTGAGACGTGAATTTTCCATGCTTTTATATTCCTATAAATATAGCACTAAATCGTAATTCCATCAAAATAGGGCTTTAATTCCGGAAATTCTACGGACATTGAAGGAGATGAAAAACGGGAAAATCGGAAATCCAACAAGGAATCTCGGATTTGAGTTTTTCCATTTTAGAAATTAGATCATGAACCTACAAGTTTATTTTCTCTTTGTAGACAATTAAGTGCACGGGAGGATATAAATTTTTGATTTCCTGAAAGCCACGTTGAAGCTTGACTGAGTACTGGACGATAGCTTACAGGCACAAGACAAGGTGAGACTGTATAAGGGTAGTGATTGAATTGGAACTGAAAAAAAAATTCAGGTTCTAGACTCACTCAGGCGTTTAGCATTTGGAACAATAGAATTCGTAAAAAGTGAGTCAAAAGGGCAGGAGAGTGTGTGACAGGAAAAAAAGAGGGGACTTTGAGTCTATGACACGACACGGTCAGACTCTTCGTCCTACACGTACACACAAACACACATACGCACACGTATAGCAATATATATATGTATGCATACATATATATTCGGTAAGAGAGAGAGAGAGAGCAAGAGAGTGAAAGAGAGAAGAAAGACTCAGCGCTTTGGAGGTGCCCATCAATTATTCCCTAGCTTATGAATAATTCTTGATGTTCCCTCGTGCAGAACATCAACATGGTCTCCCTACGTCCAATTACTCTTGCCAAAAGCATTGCAGAAGAATGACTGTCTTTTTCTTGTAAACTAAAATCATTGTCTCTAATTAGCAACTTTACCCGTCTTATTTCATCCATTCACTTAACCCCGTAGAATCTTATGTACTTCCTCTGGTTTACTCCTTACTCAGCAGAACTACACATATATATTATACTCCTCCTCCTCTAGAGATAATCATGGATTTCTTCTCCAGAATAAAAGTAACAGCAGAAGAAGAATGGAGAGAGACAGGGAAGGAAATTGAGGAAGGAAAAGAGCCGGGAGTAATAAGAAAGAGAGGAGAAATCTTGATATGAGACAGTCAGACTTCTCCGTTTCCCTAAAAGCTAACTCCTCACGAATATCTCCACTCTATAGTGACACTCATTCAGGGACAGGGATATACAGGCAAGTGTGAAGAAGCTAACCAACCCGTATTCCAACATGGAATTACATTATTAACTCTTTTAATTACTTACAATTGCCCTCTTCTTCATGATTACCTTCCTCCTCCCTTCCCTTTCAAGACCTTCTCAAGTCCCCGCTCTACATACATACTAATAACGTCATTATGCATACACCATACCCTCTCGAGTAAGTTCTGAGGTTGGACATGGTAAATCACAAATTATGTAAGTATTTACAAAGACCTCTCTATATGTATTTATATATCTGGCCTCGAATATTGTAAAGCTGTAAATATACGGGGCTTACATCTTTACATTATAATGTGATGACACTACAATGTGCTTCATTAAAAGGAGGCCCATGCAGGCTACAATTCCTACGTATGTCAATGAATTTTAAGACCCGTACCGTGCCACTACTGCTCGCGCTCTAGCACAATAATTTGGGGAAAGTTGTGAGAAATAGAGAGACATTACCCTGTCCTATGATAATTGTATTTACATTTATAATCCAAATCAGGGAGGATGAAGATTCATTTCCATCTTAAACTAGTAGATTGGCTGAGAGGCTGGAACGCAATCAAGGATGAGGCATGATTTTATCCGTCATTTGAGACTTGATGAGGAGAGGCTACTACATAAGTTATAATCATTACAGTGTTCGTACATTGAGCGTCTCTGGCTCAATTCTATGGTACGGAGAAAGTTCCAACTTTCTGTCATTAATATAATTCATGTAGGAGCCATAGCTTGGTATGTACGTGACAGTGTGTGAGACCATAGGACAAGGAGTGAGGGTACATAATATGCTACATATGAGAAGGTTCAAGTTCCTAAGTCTGACATGATGATGATGATGATGATGATGATGTGAGGAAAAGTTCTAACCTCATAGTCTTCACGTTGGTATTAAATAATACTCGAGCCCCATGCTTGAGTAGTAACTTATACACCGAGACAATTTACTCCTGATGAAGACTCCAACCCCTGGAGACCCATATCAAGATTTTTACTAAAAACTTGAGTAAATTGAGTTCCATTGTCTGACACGTAGCTCACATCACACTCCTTAATTCCTCCATCCTAATTTACTGTCCAACTTTCAGTTAAATCTCATCCAAGAGACACTTTGTGAACGAGGAAAAAGTATAACTTTCCATGTCATCGTATGTCAACCAATTGTGGGAGACTTTGTAAGAGAGAGAGAGAGAGAGAGAGCTTGGAAACTCATTAGTAACTCTTACTATTCATTCTCATCCAATTTGTCCCTTATGAGTTCTCTCAAAACTCTTTCCCTCCCAATGTATCTTCCCTTTGCCACTACCTCCTGGAAAGTCTTTCTCTCGATTCTCACCAAACTACAGAGACACATGGTGAGCTCCTGAATTTTTAGCTACTTGATTTTTTAGACTCCCAACTCGGTCATTTTTCTCATTTCTTCCTCCCTCTCAAACAATTACGCCCCATTTAAAAATGTGACTTGACTATTTTTTCCCCATCGTAGAATAATGGTCTTTTATACCCCTCAAACATCTCCTCTTCATGCTTAAAGTCTCATTTGAAAAGATAAAAGAACTCTCTTCCTTGAATTTCAAATGACTCTCGGAAACTATAAATTTAGTCTCATGGAATTAGGATGTGGAGTAATGTGAGGATCAAATGTGTAATAAAATTGAGAGCATTGGTATTTCTATGGGGGAAGGTGATTTTGTGAGTGGTGGAAATAAGCCATGGGGAATGGAAAGACATGAGAGGATGACTACTACATATATTTAGATTTTGGGTTATAGGGGAAAAGCAGGGTATTTAAATACATGGAGAGAGTCAGGCAAGGAGGAAATGGTTATTTGTCGTCAGATTAGAGGAGAATAGAAATCGGTGCAAGAAGATGGGACACACCTGTCCATCGATACAATTTTGATGAGGAGCACGTCGTCCACCCGCAGCCACAGGCAAAATGCTCTAAAGAGACTCGTGTACATTGATGGAATAAAATCAACTGAAATGGTTGTTGTAGTAGAGGCACAGACACACACAAGAATGCACATACTGTGCAATTGTACTCACGGTCGTTAACTCACCACTATGCTCCATGGGCTCAGACAATGCAACCCACAACCTTTACAGTTGGAAGAGCAAGTAGGAAAAAAAACCTCAAAAATACATGATTTACCCTGTGAATTATTCAGCCCGCCTGACTTTTCTAATTTACCACTAACGTGTTGCTCTTTTCCAACTCCACAAGAGCCATCCAACCTTCCCTTGTCTCTCCACCGCTTAACTTTTCACCCAAACTACAGTAACTTTCTCCCAGGTACATAGGTTTTTTTTCCATCCACCCTCTCATTTTTCTCACATACTTCTCCCTTCTCCCCAATACAAAGAGTCTCAGCTATTAATACAACAACAAAAAAGAGGCAAGCAAAATAATGTAGGGTAATTTCCAAGGAAATTGTGCAATTCATCCTGGATTTCATCGCTCATCGTCATTATGTATTACTGAGCTGCCCTTTTTCTCTGTCGAAACTACTACAATTATTATAAGGTTAATGACAGGGGCACTTGACCAGGTACGTAGATTGCGACACATGCAAGAGTCTATTCCCATGGATAGATTAGCCATGTGACGCATAAGTATTTACAGCACAAACACACAAACACATTTCATTACAAACATTGCACTTTTCTGTACTGACCCATATATATGCATAGTATACGTTCATAAAGAGGCACTTGAAATACAATATTTCATGAAAATGACAGTTTTGGTGGGAAAAAACAGTCAGGATTTTCTGGCAAAAAATTCGCTAGTTAAAAATCAGCAAATACATAATTCTTCCTGTTTTTGTTGTTTTTGTTGTTGCGTAATAATTTATTATGCCTAATTTCAAGGAAACTTTACCTCTTCCATGGAAGTCTATATAATCTTTTAGATAGGATTGGTTTGGGTACTACTGGTAGATTTACAAGTGAGAAAAATTTAGCATTAAAAATACAATTTACTTATAATTAAAGCCTCTTTTCCTTCGCACTTTTCCTGTCCCTCCTAAATTGAAACAGATTCAGATGTATGGTCGCATACACACCACAATATATTCCATTAAGTCTAGGAAGCAACTAACAGAAAAAACTATGTGCACCTGAACCTAATCATATCATAGTTGCACTAACAAAAATCCTAGTGTGTAATGACTCCGACTACAAACCCCCATTTCCAATAAAGTCTTGCGGAAATAGTGAGTAATATTTGCTGATGAGTTTTTTATTGATATGCGCATCAAATTACTTATAATATTAATTATTGCTGAAATTACGTGTTAAATGGACGAGTGTATCGCTATTTTCAAGATCTGGCTCATCTCTAAATCGGCCAAGACCTTGAACTACAGGAATAAAATTGCTTGGAATTTTAGTAGCTCTCTCAATAAATCTTCTCTCTTTTCTTTTAGAACTAAAACGAAAAAAGGCTCCTTTATAACCCACTCCTCTCTCCATTCCAATAATAATCATAATGATTCTAGAAGCTTGACACAATCAATTTTCTCAAGATACGTAGAACATTGACAGTAGACAACTCCAAGTAAAAATCCTTCCTTTTGTTATTAGGACCCTTTACTACCCATGTATTAATATATTTGACATGGGAAAAAATCCTTCTTTACTTAACCACATTTGTCATGGGCTGAAGAGCTGGTAAAGAAAAGTAAGGCTGAGTATGGCAAGTGACCAGTGACAAGAAAAATAATGATGGTAAAATACTGCATTGAACTTGACAGTTGTTTTGTCCATGTGTAAGACATTAGCAGCATTGATATGAGCCACGTATAATGTCTCATGAGTAAACAGAGAGAGAGAGAGAGAGAAGAAAGCTAATGGGCTTTTCTCTTTGTATACATCAATCTAGGTAGAGTTGAATGCGTGAATATGCTGAGCCAGGACATTTGTCAAATCAATTTTCTGTCCTGAGAATCAATTTCTTCTCATTTAATTCACTAAACATTACATTCATTGAGTCGTTTATTTCCCCAAATGGCCTTTACACACGCTTCCCTATATACCATCTATTTCATATAGAGCCAATCTTTTTATTTTTTTCTCAGTGTGTGTGTGTGTGTGGTATTATCTGTCTAAAAAAAGACAGCTTTTCCTCTATTTCCACCTTCCCTACATATCCCTTTTTTCTGCAAGTATAAAGTGGCTATTTGAATTTTGATAAGGAATCAGAGTTATTCTGAATCATTATACAGGATGAAATTGGTGAACATTCTAGGAAATTATATTAATTACGTTTGTCTCCTCCTAAATTTATGTGAGAAATTCATGGGCATCTGACATTCTTCATCAGTTTTTCTTCTCCAAACCCAATCATCATTACAAGACACCTCAATTGATTTTTTCCACTCCTTTTTTTTACAATTGACATTTTTTGTTTCTTGCTCAAATCCCAATAAAATTTTTTTGTCGAGAATAGTAAAAAAAAATAGAAGAAAATACTTTGGAAAAATACTGAAATGAAGGGAACAAACAATTGTATATGTACAAATAGGTTAGAAAGGATAGTGAGAATTTCTATAGGGTTTAAGCTAAGTGTGGGGCTGTAGAATAGGGAAAAATTAGATGTAGGTAGAGTGAGGGAACAATTCTACCTGAAGGTTTCCATGTTTCTAGCATTTTTTTTTCTAGAAGGAGGCACATTGCATGTGCATATATATTTACATATGATACATGTTCCTTGCAAAGGCAATCATTTCCCAAGTTTACTTTGTACGGAAAGGCAAATAGTAATAGCTACACAAGAAAAACAAAAGTTTTTTTTCACTCGGAATTTTTTCAAAGCCAATTTCTTTGGGATTCTCCATTGGATTTTTTTAGTAGCGTTGATTTTTCCGTGGTAGGAAAAAAAAGTATTGAAAATGGAAGCTTCGAAGCTTGCATGTGTCGTAATAAGTTTGGTAGATTCTTTTTTCATTGTTTTGATGATGATAGGACTTTTCTCAACGAACATTTTCCTGCGTATATATCTATAGGTTCATCTGAACTGACCAGCGAAAAAAAAAACAATGGCTTAAGTGTCGGTTTGTGAAAAGTAATTCGGGACATATCAAATAAAGTTTTATTGTAAGCGGCAAGAGCTGGGCAGGGCCAAACTGTGTGTGTGTGTTGCTTATGGGATTTTAGTTCCACACCTACAGATAATATGCTTATAAGCTTAGGTTGACGCATGAATTTTTTTCTGTGTATTCTCATTAGTAAAAGTGTCATGCTTTCTATACTACACTAAAAATACTAAAGCTGAACATCTAAAGCTGCAATGTCTATGGAAATGTTTTGAGCATGTTCATATGGATATGACGATGAATGTTAATTACATGTATGAAAATACATGTACTTGTATGCATGTAGAAAGCTTAAGTTGAGAATGGAAGAAACCAACTCAAGATTGGAGGTTGATCGTTACCACCTATTCGGTGTTGACTGGAGGGAGTGTTAGAAAAATGTGACTTTATTCGCTGATACATAAATTGAGTTGGCCACCATTTTTAGCCTTTATTCATTTTCAGTTTCACTCCCAAAGTTAAAACCCTAATCTATAAGGACTCCGCGGCTTTCTGGGGCCATCAGTGTACCTCGATGTCTGAATAAGTGGTCAGACACATGACCGTGTGTTTATTTCAGAGTTTAGTCTACTCAAAGAAATCATTTTGCTTGAAAAAAAAATACATTGACCAGCATTCGAGCCTGAGTACTCAGAGGATACTCGAATTATTGAATTCGAGACAACGGGCTCCGCTGCAACTCCACTTCAATGGGCCAGTCTGAGGGAGCGTTCAAGAAAAATCATTTGGACTTTTAATTTCCACACCCACAAAAATCTGATTTATTTTTTGAAGCCCACCTTGCTGGATTATATGTATAATAAAAAACTAATGTATTAACCTTAATTTTTTAAATAGTTCCTCATTACAACAACATTGGTCAAAGTACAAGTAGAGCAAAGAAATTAGTATGTGAGAAAAAAGTGTTTTTTATTGAATGGGAAACTTCAAAATTATTTTCCATTAAATTTCCTACCCCTTTCAAAGTAATCATCCTTTTATCCCCCAAAAAATTGTTCACGATAAAAAAAAAGTATTAAAAAATAGTTGTTAAGGAAGTCTACAAAGGCCTTGGAGAATATTTTACTTATGTAATAATTTGAATAAGCTATATCTGCTCCCAATAACATTGGAATTGTAATTTCCTGGAAACTCTCACTTGTTATGGAGCCCAGGGCCAGACTGTACCGTAGGAAAAAGTTTCTACCTGTACATAATTTTATTATAGTCCAGTTACTCCACCGCTTCCATTCCTTTATCACAGTTTCCAAAGCAGGTCCTGCCCGCTTATCCTATTAGCTGTGTATATCATCTACCTGTCCATAGAAAATCCTTTGAAAGTTAGTGGTAACAATCAGCTTTTTAGAAAGGGTATAAAAGGGATAAAACGGGAAAGTAACATCGTCCTCCATCTCCTCCATTGTCGTATCAGTTGGTAAAAAAAGCCGCTTTTTGTTGTTGTGCTCCTATTTTTTTCATGTATGCACATACAGGTAGAACTATATGCATTTGATGTTTGTTTGTTGTGTGTGTGTGTGCATTTGTTTGGACGGGGGCTGTTATTACGTAAACGTTCATATCGTCTGCTTTTGTCAGAGGTGGCAATAGTCGAAACTCATGAGACTTGAACAAAAACTTTCTATGTATATATAAGGAGGAAAAAAGCTACAGAGTGAGAGAGAGAGAGAAAGAGAGAGAGAGAGGCAAAGCTAGAAAGACATTCTCGAATGTGTCTACATAGGAAATTTCTCCCAATTTATATAAGCTTATTGACTGCACATGGAAGAAGAGTTCACGATGATTTACTGAAAATAGTCATGATGGATTTGCACATAAATCTTTAATGAATGATTCAATGGAGCTGGTGAGCATGCATGCAAGTCGCAACCCACTCTGTACTTTTAGATATGTAACTTTTCTGTCTATGTCATTCTCTCTCTCCTCTCTCTCTCACTTACACACTCACTTCATACATTTCCCTAAGCTTTTCCTCCAAATACTATACTTTTCTATTTCATTCCCTACCCCTTGGCCCTTATAGTTTGGTAAGGTAAAAAAACAGAGAGAGAGAGAGAGAAGCGTATATGTACAGGAAAGTGAAGCACATAAACTGTCGTGTAGGAACTCAAGTTGCTTTTATTGTGTCCCAAAAGCCGTCCTAAATTCTCTCCATCTGATAGTCAAAGACATGATCCAGGCATTGGTACATTATATTATTTTTCTCATGCTCTCGCTCCTATCCCAGTACAAAAGGTTCAAGAAAGTGGTGTGGAAGGAAGAATTTTTTTTCAAATGGCAAACTTCTAATAAAAATTTCCAACTAGCATCATAGAGAGATAAAGCCTATGACGAGATATCTTTACAACCTGTAGGAAAATACTTAATATTGTACATTACTCGTTTTATCATGTTACTGCGTCCGTATAATACCCTATAATATTGGATGATAAAATTCATGTGGTACTCGCATAGCTATAAATGCTAATGTAAATACGTACATATGTATACGTAGAAAAATACACTAGCCCCGTGACAATTTTTGATAAGGCGGGAACAAGCTCGGAGTATAATGGAAGATGTTATTTTCGAGTATAAAATCCTTATTCTAAAACTAACGAGGACAAGGGACAATCGGACCATGAAAGAGACTAATCACATCGTTGTGCATATGTAAAATCCTACTACACTTCTCCATACAAATAGTTACTACTACACTACACACATGTTTCTAAAGTTAATACGCTGGTAATTTTACTCAAAAGGAACAGTCCTACAAGGAAGGAGTCATAACTATATAATAACACATTTAACTGATAACTGTAGCCATACGTGTATAAAATAGTAGCTATACATACGTACATATGCGGTAAGGCTATACAAATTCAGACAGGAGCAAAGCCATGTTCATTGAATGGTAACAAAATGCCGACAATTATTAGCCTAGCATTGTATTTGATTGTATGGAAAATTATTAAGACTCTTTATATAAGCATACTTTTTGTCCATCACTTAAGGTCCGACCAATTAAAGGAATCTATTATTCCCTTCCCTACTCTCCTATCACCTTCTCCAATAAACAAGGAAATTCTCATATAGTACGTGTGTCTCCTTAAAACCCCAACATATTTCAACATATTATGTCCATACGAAAAACAAATAATTTCCTAGTATGTGTGTGTACATACTATTTGAGTAGAAAATACTTTTCAAGGATGGGCTCCAGTAAATCTTAGAGGACTCTCTATTAGGAATGATTATGTAATTCCTCAAAAAGTATAAAGTCTCAGATTTAATAAGCCCTCATTAGCCCTTTTATAGCAAGCTGAGGACATATTTCTAAGGGTTATTACTATTATATTGGCAATGTTTATTGCCAATTTGGATATATTGGGCTTTTGTACTACTGCCATGGCTCTCAGACAGAGTGGATAATAATTTCAAGCTGAAATAATAATTTCCCAATTGGAGGATTGGTTTCTTTGAATGAGCTATCGCATATGTATTCTTATGTGTGTTCTTGATTGTGTGTAGTGGATTGAGGGGAGACGAGTCAACAGCTTAATAATTAGTGTGAAAATATTTGCACAAAGCAGTGCGTTCTTCTTGTTTTGTAAAGACTCTAGCTATATTTATACAGAATAGAAATAGGGACGCGTAAAAATCATGGTAATTCTTGCCCTAAGCGTTAAAATATTAATCATGTTTTTATGTACTCAGGGATCACGAGGGTCTCTGTCGTGTTTGAGTTTGAAAATGTATAACCAAGGCAAGGGATGATGATGGGTGGATGAGAAATAAAAATAAGTTGATTTTTTATTTATTTCTATATAGTCATTACACATTCAACTCAATCAGAGCTTCCTGGGTGGTTGAATAAAAATTTCTAAGTATATAAATTGGATACATAAAATTACATTAGAAAATTACATGGAGTTAAATGCAACAATTCTACACATATGTTAAAGTAAAGAGAGAGAGAGAGAGAGAAAGAAAGGGAATTTTCCATGAAGCCACCAGTGAGTGACTTTCAACTCATCTGAAAGATGATCAATGTGGTAAAGTTGGTTGGAGACTACTTGCCCCAAGCAAGAATTTTGAAGCAAACACAAGTGCATGAGGTTTCTCCCCGTATCATATGCCTATTTGACTCATACAATCATACACCTTGGGCAGTAGTACTCAAGGTTTAGTTTGTCTTCATAGATTTCCCAGCTCCACCCGCAGTCATCCCTTCATTATTTCCTCCTGCCTCATGTGATCATTCACAATAAGTTAGTCACTTTAGCGTAGAAATTATTTTAATACCCTCAGGTCAAATGTTCAGTCTACTCCATAGAATATCCAGAAACACAGCACGTACACACATACAAATACAAGCGTCTATATGGTTAGTCTTACAATTATTTCTCCCTCACTCACTTTCCAAAAGGCAAACCTTGTGAGACTTGGTAAGTAAACGGAAATCTTAGTGGTGGGTAGGTGGGTTGCTGTAGAGCTACAACCCTTTTTTCCTACTCCCCTTATTTCTACATCATCCCATCTTAAATTTGGTGAAGGAAAAGCAAGAGGAAAAAGCTTGAGCAATTAAAAGAGATGCGGAGCAAGGATATGAACGTTGCAAGAGAGAGAGAGAGAGAGAGAGAAAATTCACCTGATTGTATGCAACCAATCTAGTGGAAATTTATTTAAGTTCCGATTAGTCAGGTTGCGTGCTCACATTAACAACACTGAATAATGCACCGTCCTGAGGAATTATTGAAGAGTACACGGAACAGTACCTTAAATGCTAAGGAGCTTCATTGCACTTCCTTGTAGAACTTTCCCAGGAAATCCGCTCATTCCCAAGCACTACGCAATCCTCATTACTGTTATGCTCATCGACAAAGAAAAATCCTTGTCAAGGAACAAATTGCCTCCAAAATTCTCGCCTCCGGGAAAATAAACTACTTTTCAAAACTTTATTTCATGGATCAGAAATGAATAAGGAGGGAAAGGGGAAAAAGTAGTTGGAATTGATGCAAATTTCTAATCGTCACGCATTCTAAATATGATGCATTTAATTTTATTATTCCCGGATTTTCAAGCTAAAGACATGGAATCAAAAAGTATTTATTGAGTTTCATTTTCACGTTCTTATGTTTCTCTACTTAAATTAAGGTATGTAAAAATAGTGCAATAGTAGAATTTAAGCAGAGTAATGTTTTTTGGTACGTACTACTATGTATATAATGTAGGGTGGACGTGAAAAGTGAGGGAAATATTCAGCTGGGATTTAATATGTCTGTGAGTGTGTGTATGGTGGAGGAGAGGTGTGAGAAAGCGTTGAATGGAGAGGCATGCTTTACCTTTTAGATCCTTCATACATATAGGTATGTACAGAGAGTAGGAGAGTGTGTTGAGTGCAGCCGAAGTGACGGAGAGGAGATGTGTGGTTGAGATTGGAGGTTTGGTTTGAAGAAGGGATGGAGACGATGGGTCGGATTGGTGGACCACAAGTAATCTTGATTGGGCAAAGTCAACAGATTCACGCTACAGTCAAGAAGTGTCTCTTGGTGCGGAAAATTAATTTAATGCGTCCTCCTCTGCCCTCTCCAAGTCCTTTCCTCCTGAATTAATGACGAGGCTTGAGGAAGAGACTATAGAACTCTGACCGCCCTCTTTCCCCAAACTTACGTCTCTCTCATGTCTGTCTCACTCTCGCTCGCTCCCTTTCTCTCTTAGCCCTTTTAGCCTACATTTATCCTTGATTAGTTGGCTAAAGATGAGAGTTTGACTGGAAGTCAAAGAGCAGGAGAGTGTAGTGGTAGAGAAATGTCTCAAATAACAACTTGTTATTATCTTGCTCCACCCCTACGTACTACCAGCTCTCTCTCTCTCTCTTTCTCACCAGAATGATTAAGTAACTTCCAAAAGTAGAGATCAATTTTCTTCAAAGTCCCACAAAGTCAAGTCGTAAATAAGTCGTTCGTCGTCAGAATCAATGAGCATTTTGAAAGGTAGTTTTGAAGCTCGTGGCAGTGGGAGAGAGAAAAGAAGAAAGAAAGGGAGAAGACATACTTAAAATTTTTAAATCCTTAAAACAAAATGCTCGTTTCAAACTTTTGTTCTTTATGACCCAGACATTTTTGAAGGGGTAGTATATAGCTTGGAAAGGGATGAATGAGCGGACTGGAGTAGATGTAGATTTTACATGGCAATAATAATTTAATGGGTAAAGAAAGTCTTGTATATATAAAATATTTTAGAGAGTTGGAGAATTTTAGGTCGGAGTAAGTATACATTTTGTAATGAGGATTTGTTACCTTGGGAGATGGAGGAGGACAGGGAGGAGGAATAGGAGATGTGATGTTGGCGGCGGCGTTGGCGGTGTTGGTGGTGGTGGTGTGAGGCTTTTGTTCCTAGTCGGTCATCCATCTGTCCATCTGTAGAGACGTTGGAGGTTAGGAGTAACATTAAAGATGACACAATTGGGAAACAATTGAGATAAATGTCGCGGTTAGACATGCAGTTAGTCGGCATAATTCTTATTGTAATTCAAAGCGGGTCGTAGCCATTCTCCCAAATGACACACTGTCGCCTGTCCTCCCTAACACATTCTATAGAGTTATAGGGATTCTAGGTATAGGAATTCTTTGCCCAAGCCTTTCAATGGAAATTCATAGGAATGGTAACTTCATGCGAAGTCATGGGAGGGTAAAAAAAACTAGAGGCAAAATGGGTATGTTTGAGGACGAAAAGGAATTTGACTAATGCATCGGATGATAATGGAGAGAAATATATTTCTTGGAGGTTGGCCAATGTTTGTCTGGTTAAAGTCTTGACTCGTGAGAAAAATGAATTTCCATGTCGAATGTCGGAGAAGCGGGGGGTACCGGTGGGGTCGGTCCAACAAGAAATCTCTGGAGGACTCTGAACTCGAGGGTTCTATATGTTCTATTTCTCGGGGTATATGTGCACTTTTTCCTTTCATTTCCCTCTCTCTCTCTCTCTCCTTCCTTTGGATAGGTATGGAACTTGGAGTATTATTCCTGGCCCGAAGAAACTGTATGAACGAGTCGTAATAGTGGTAGTAGTGAAGGAAAGTTTTTTTTTCTTTCCTCTGGCTTGCTTGTGCTTTCTATTTTTTCTCTTGTTCCTTATTTTCTTCCTCGTCTTTCCCAGTTATTCCTCCTCCTCCTTAATATTCACCTCGTACTCTTGGATGACATTAAAATTTCATCGGATAATCTTTGGCTCTACTTTCAACGTTTTCTGCTTTGTCTTCCACTGTAGTCTGTTTTTGTCTACTACCCCCTCCTTTTACTCTCTTTTCTCTCTCTCTCTCTCACTCTCTCTCTCTATACTTCGAACCATACCCAAGCTTTACCTTCCGATGTGTCTTGAGGACACGGACTACTACTACCCCTATTTCCATGTTAACCTCCAGAGGCAATCATTCTGTGCATGGAAATTCTTTCAGTCCTCCACTGGTTCCTAAAAATATTCCGCGTCGTCCCTAAATGAGCTTGGCCAGTTCATGACTCGCGTTATTTCCTCTCCCTATGCCACCCTTCACCAGATTCTCTAAAACAAAATCAGTTTTAATTCTTGACTCATTTACAACTTTCTTGTTGCTCCTTTCCTCTAGCGTTGTAAATATTCCCGTTCCTCCTGTACTTTGTTCTAAATGGCAAATGGGAAGAAGGCTTCGTGTTTTTTGGTAGTATTTTAAATTTCTTTTTCTTTCATACTTCCTTGGTAATGATCTGTCTCGTTTAGTTTTTGGTCTTATCTGAGCCGAGTTTTAATTGATTGGATCTTGAAATTTCTCAAAACAAATTTCCGGGTTTTTGTTAATGCATATTTTGGAATTGTTTTGGACGTAAATTTTAGGCTTTTAGTTATTAGAAAATTTAGGATTTTTGTTTTAGAATTGTTTTGGACGCAAATTTTAGGTTTTTAGTTAATAGAAAATTTAGGATTTTTGTAGGTAACAATTTCAGGACTTTTGTACGTAAACTTGTAGGGATTTTTTTCAGAAACATTTTTCAAAATTTTCCAAAGGATTTGTTTTATGCCACTTGTTCGAAGGAAAATTCATATAAATAATCCCCCGTGGCTATACAACCCTACAAATAGCAATGTGTTTCAGAACTGAAGGAAAGAAGTCAAAAATATTTGGAAAGGTGGGTAAAAGGAAAAGCATTAAAAGTTTCATATACTATGATGCACAAAAAGGTAATAATAATTACTGTCCCATAGAAAATTAAAACCATTTGTTCAGTATCCAAAGGAAGGGGATAAAATTAAGCCCTTGCGTCCCAATTCATGTGAAAGTGTCTTCAACCCTGAAATAGTTGAAGGAGAAAAAAGAGGAAGTAAAAAAGAATGGAATGTAAAAGGAGTTATATGGTCCTTGATAGCAAGAAATAACACTGAAGGTTTCTTTTGGGTTTCTGTACACAGTTTTAAGAGGAGGAGAAGGAGAGAGAGAGAGAAAAGGGCATGTAACAATGTGCGATGTTCTTGGGAAGCATCTCTCATATTGGCATTCAAAATTTATAATTTCTCACGTTGTGTTTCAATTGGAGCTACTTTAGAGAATTCGTTGGGAAATTCTCGCTTTTTTCCACGAGGCATCAAGTGAATTTTTCATTGCTCTAGGGGTTCATTAGTTGATTTCTCTACAGGTTTCCATATGCAATCCTACTCACACATCTACCATTATAACCCCTCCTTTGCCCACATTACCCCGCCCCCTCTCCATTGCCCATACACGGGCTTACACCTGTCAAATTTTTACATATTGCCCAAACAATTCTCTCACTCCGGCTTCATCCCTTAGACCAGCTTACGTATACACCTCTATAATCCTTTTATATACTACATACATATATACTTTAACTTATTGCAGCCCCCTACAGTTTCATTCCTTCACTTGTTTTTTTTCTTTACTTTTGAGGACCGGACTTATATGTTGCCGCTCTCCTCCATTCAGATCCCCATGGTATGCATATTAGTTCCGTATTAGTTTTAATCTTTAAACACCCTTCCTTTATACAATTTAGCCAACTAATTTTCCTAATATTCTTGAAATCTACTCTAGCTCCGTTTTCTCTCGTCGTGCTAGATACAATAAACTACCGAATACCTTAAAAATAATCATCCTCTTTAAGATTTTTTAAAGATTTTTTTAATAGCACTATGTACCAAATGCAATGACTCACTTAGAAAAAATTACCTCTAAATGTCGGAACTCAAAAACCAGATCTTCAAACACACAAGAGGAGGACACAATAAAAAAGACAAACAATCCATTTGGATACATAGAAAAATACACGTTAACAAAGTTGGAGGATTTTCCTTCCTCCCAAAGCAAGCAAAGCAAATACGTGACAATACATCCAGCTGCTCCACCGTCATCCCTCTAAAATAGCGTGCGGTGTACTTGGGTTCCATAGAAGCTTGGAGGAAACAACTGTTTTGTTGTTGTTCAGATTGCTGAAAGAAAGAAAAAAAGAAAGGATTGGTTGTAGTTATTGACACAAGCTATATCTATTTATGTGTAGTACGTAGGTGCATAGAGAATTGTATATCATCATGATTGAAGGAAAGGGAGGACATGGAAAGCCGGAAACAAACAAAACAAAATACAAGGGGTAAACGTGAACAAAAGTTTTAAAATTGGCAAAATCGATTGACTCTCAAATGTAAACAATGGAAGAACTTGTCAAACTGATAAGAGTCAGGTGTGTTTAGCAGAGATACCAGATACGACCTACGTACTTCATTGTCAATTGAGGATGCAAACGGGCTCCGTCTCAATCTAAAAGTAAGTAATTGTGGAGAAGGAAAAGTACAGCCATGATTTTTCAATTCCTCTGTATTTTTTTCCCTCTCGGTCTTTTTTATTACCAACGCAAAGCCAGAAGGATAAACCACAATGTAATAACATAGATAGAGAGAGAGAGAGAGAGGTAAAGTTGAGGTTTGTATCTTTCCTTTGTCATTCCCTTGCTTTTTGTAGATCAAAATAACCCCCCACCTGTCCTTCCTTCCTTGATAGGTTCATCCTGGAAACTGTAGTGTTTTTAAAAATTTGTTTATATGTACAATTTGTGATAAAAGCTTAAATGAATGATGATTCAGTGGTTTCTTAGCTCAAGATAATGTATTTATATGAGAATATAAATCCAGGGTATTAATAAGGGTTGAAATTGTAATGTTTTTTTAAGAGGGTATTTCCTCCTCTCAATTTTTCCCCTTTGGTAGTTTGGTGGAAGCATAGAATGTAAGGGGTAGTTTCTTTGTGCAAGGGTAAGATTTTTTTTAAAAATTATATCTACTAATACGTGATTTCTCTGACGTACAAATCTAGACGAAAAAAAAGACAAAGGTGAAAGATTTAAAGTGGAGAAAATAAAGGAATAGTAATTTTTTGGTGTTGTAAAGATTGTTTTCTTTTTTTTTCAAGGATCGGAAGGAGGATGGAAGAAGAAAAAACGCATGTAAAATGCGTGCAAATCCAAAGTGAAGCATGTAATTTATCAGTTTGAATGGTTAGGTAGAGGTTGTCAGAGTAAAGTCTCTTAGGTTTAATATGGGAGTAAGGTGGGTAAAAAAGTATGAAGGGAAGGGAAAAAATCATTGGATACTTTGTTGGACTCAAGCCATTAGTCATGTAGTCATAATTCGTATGGGGCATTGAATAAAATATTGCTGGAGAAAGTAAGGTAGGTGGAAATTCAAAGCATAACTACAACTAAGCTAGCTCTTGTATTGCCCATGGTCATATCGGTAAAGTGAAGAGAAAAATGAGAGCAGAGAGTATAGAAAAGTTTGCAAATAGTTGGAGAGCGGTTTGAGGCTTTATAGTTCCTCAGTCCGGGAAGGTATCAAGAACGTTGTCTATTGTCTATGTATTAAATCAACTTAGGAAAAAACTATCTATACATTTTTAAAAGTAAAACTCATACGCTATAAGAACCAAAGGGCATTTTCTGGATGATTCCACACATAAATCTCATAATGGCTCCCACATTTCCCAATCCTACTCCGATAGTTTCCAAGTAAAAAAGAGATAGATTGAAAGAAAAGGAACCCTTGAATCCAGTCAATAATTTCCGTTTTAAGTAATAATAATAATGATAATAATAACATAGATTTTCCCATTAAATCCAAGCTCAATTTCATCTCTCTCCCTAAAGACAATAAGGAATTGTTGTGGAAGGGTTATTATTGTTGGAGTAGGATTTTTCTTCTTTTCATAATGTAGACATTGGTTCTCATGAACCAACTTTCCCCCTTGTACTTATAAATGCATAAAATCAAATAAAATCCTGTGGTTTAGCGTAAATTGGCCAAGGTGAAAAGTCCGGAAATCCGCTCAATTAGATTACATTAATGGGCGGTAGTTCGGTTCAGGATTCAACAACTCTTTAGCAATAGTTTTTAATGTTGTACACATGGAGCCAGGGGCTGTGGATTTACTTTATTCACTCGTTTATTATTGCGTGAGCTCATAAGTCCCACTTATACTCTCGTACCTTTGAATGTGTATGTAGCTTCTTTTGGGATAAATGCAGCTGCTTACATGACAGCTAAAATTTGCAAGGGAGAAAGAGAGAGAAGCTCCGGTGGTCAAGGGGATGGATGAGCCTAGTTGAGAAGGAAGCGGACATGGGTTAATTGACCGGTTGCCACGTGGCCACTCTATATGACATCTATCTATCCGGACTATGTCGTTAGTGCTCTTCCGCTCTCTCCTCTCCTCCTCAAAATCTACTACCACCACTTCAAAATACTTGGGTATGGGATCCATTAAACCTCATGAACTTTTCCCTCTCTACGTGACACGCTACTTACGTATGAATTTTCCTTGAGGTTGAGAGTCCACGACTGTTGTGGATTTAGATTTAATATACATTGTCAAAGATTGGAGGGTTCATTTTTTCTGGGTCCTCAAAGCAAACGCAAAAGGTTTTGGGATGATAGGGATAGGTTTTCGAAGCATGTGAGAAGATACTGTGAGGAGTTTTAGACAGGTATTTTTTTCTCATATGGATTTATCATGTGTGTAATATTTTTCATGTAAATTGACATGCCGTGCGGGTTGATAGATAGTATGTATAGCTGTGTATTTGGAAATGTGAGAGACATTTATTGTTTGAGGCGTTTATGTGCACTTGGGTGTGTATAATGCCTACATGGTGGCTCATCCTGATTGGAATTTAGGGAAGGCTATTCATTTGGGTGGACTAGGAGTGTATATGTGCTTGTGTGTGTGTATGATATGATTGTGGACAGGGAAAATGACGAGTATGATGAAGGCTGGCTGAAAGTTAGAGACTTTTTCCATGTACAGGTAAAAGAAGGGGACAAGGGGAGATGGATTGCATGATATTACCCGGGAGGTAATAGATGACTACCGGTCTGTGGGTTTGTGAAACCTCATCAATGGTCACGACAAACCTACCATTATTTCAGATTTTATGGCCCATATGATATATAGGTTCGGTGGGTTTTCTCTTTGAAAATTATCATTTCAAGTCTGTCATTACGGTTGCAATGACAAAATCCATGCAAATAGTAGTCCAGCTGGAAGCACCTGCTATCAAGTACCATCATTCCTCCCCTTCTCCAAGAACCAAGTCGGTGGTAGCGGCGTACATGGAAATAGTTAGGGACAACGTGTGTGGAGAAGTGAGCACATGGCTATTAAAATCGACTCAAAAAGTAGTCATTAAAGGGACGGATGATGCACAGGTGAATGTATGTAAACACATTTTTATGTTTTTCTTAGCAGAGATGTTGTCGCGTAGAATAATGGACATGGAAAGATTTTTGGAAGATTTTCAGCTTGGTGGGGTATAGGATTTGCTTGTAATAGAGTAAGTTTTTTTTAAACGGGATTTCAAGGGAGGAGAGAGAAAGTTGGGGAAAAGATGCAGGATGTTGTCAAACCACTAGATGTAATGTTAACGCCTGTTGTTATGTAAGTGAGGCGGTAGTTGGGAAGGCATTGAAAGTCAAGTTTTTGGAGGGAGGGGTGTGAAATGACTTGTTCTGGTGACGGGTAGGACATGAGAAGTATATGTAAGAGGTCCCAGGTTCTCCATATCTGTTGGCTCGACGGAAGAAAGAATGGCTATTGTGTTTTGGGATGATGGTGGCTTCCCTTGGATGGTGGCAAATGAATCAAGCCACGGCGAATGGATGTGAGACAAGTCGTTTTGCCATCTTGTACGATCCCCATGAATCGCTTATTTAATCTAATATAGAGAAAATAAATCCCCATTTACGTTGACAGAGTTAGGGGTTTAGGTCTAATTTGTGAGTTGAAATTGTCAGTTGGCATGGTAGAAAAATATCGAGGAAAGCCCCGTACCGTCAGTTCCCAAATGATTCTCTTTCCTACTATTCAAGCCTTGCTAGGCTTTCTTCTCCTTTCTCTCTCTTTCTCTCTCTCTCTCTCTTTTCTTGAACATCTCTCCACTTTTTATGTCCACCTCTTAGAGAAAGAGAGAGAGAGAGAGGGAAAGCGAGAGAGAGAGAGGTAGAAAAAAAGAGACAATCCTATGTTAGAAGGAAGTAGAGAGTAAAGTACATTACTAAGGGAGTTTTCTATACATGAACCTCACAACTGGACATATGGTTCTTCTGCGTGCACTAAACCAGAAATTGACCCTTAGCCAGAATGGGTTTTGGCCAAATTGACTTTTCTTCGTAGCTCATCTCGCCTATTGACTCCGCTGAATGGCCCATCACCTTACATTGCTTGCCTTGTATTTCTCCGAATCTCCTTCATATACACAAGCTTTTCCTCAGCTTCAGGTCATCTATTTCCTTAGATGTACTTTCCTTCTCTTTCCCCCTCATTTTTTCTCTCTCTCTCTCTCTCTCTCCTCTCCGACTCTTTTGGTCATAGTAAAGGAATTCCAACAAATGTCTTTCTAATCAACGCTCTCCCAACCGCATCACCGTAGCTTTTCTCCCTTCCTCACCATTACCCAAGGAGTTTCAATTTTTCTACTTGTTTTTTATACGTGCCTTTCATTCCCTTTCTCCTTACTCTTTGAGCTTTTACTGGCCTAGAGACTCCTGTCGTAAAGGAACTTGGTGCTTTTTCATATCCTCCTTACTTACTCTCATCATACACCTTGGCTCTCTCTCTCTCTCTCATTACGGGTCCTACATTACGGGTGGCATTTCATATGTCGTACTTAACAAATGGAGTGGTATTGGATGTCAGGGGGGAAGAGAGTTAGGAGCAGCGGTGAAAATATCGGTATAAAAATTGATTCAATGTTGGTAATAAATGTGAGAGAAATTGGAGTACTAAAGGAGCGTATAAAATTCACTCATAGCCATTAGTTAATTTAAAACATGGTGCGTATTTATGAGCCTGTGTGTATGTATGTATATGTGTGCATGTATGTGCATGTGTAGTTGGTTCAAGTAGACATTTTATCATTCTTACCAGTAGGAAAGCTAATAGGAGCGGGAGCCGGAGGTGCTGTAGAAGAAATTGTATTTATATTGAAGTACATTGTAAAAAGTGTTGTTACCTTCCTCCAAGTCGTTCAGCCTTTTCCCTCTCTTGCTTTAAGTCCTCAAAAAAATTCTCTATGCTTTTTCTCCATTTTTTTCCCTCGTCCTCTTTGTATGTGTGTAGTTATGTATATTGAGATAAGCGTAACATTTTCGAACGACGCAGAGCTTACCGTTATTCCTCCCTTTAGTACTGGAGGAGGTTTGTGTGGATTTACATATATAGGTAGATGTGTATGTAACGGTGTGTATGTTGTTGTTGTTGTTGTTCCTGTGACTACTACTGCTGCTCCTGCTGCTGTTGCTGTTGAGTACACACATATTTTTCGCTTCACACGCTCAACTTGGCTTCTTTATTTCCATGGATTGCACCCTTGATGTTCAAGTAGGGCGTTCCATCAGCATTTCTCTGTCAAAGTGAGAGTGCGACACATGACCCCATGGGATAACTCAGTCTTCTCTTTACTACTTAAGCCCTCGTCTTGTTCTCTGTTTCCTATAAAGTGCTCAACCTTTTAAAGCTTCCTCGAATATTTCCCAATGATGCCTCAACTATTACTATATTCCTTGCAACAATCTAAATATTTACAGTTCCCTGCAACAACTGACATTCTCCTAATGGTTCTCTGAAGCAGAGGGTCTTATTATTTTTCTCCTTCTTGTCATCTCCATCTTAAGGAATAAGCTCCCTCTCTCCAGGTCTTTCCCTCCTTCCACTAATAAATAAAACCTGATGCGTACGAAATAATAGTAATTATTACACAAGTACAAAAATCATTCAGAAATAAATTCTTTCCTATTTTTGCTAATAATATTTTTTTTATAATTTTGCTATGTCTTTGAACACCCAAGGACGCATGCTGTATATTTTATAGCATTTAATGAAAGTAAATAAGCGTGGGTAAATTTGATGAATTATTATGTCCTCGTGCTTAAACCAGACAAATGGGATTTTTTCTAATCCTGTTGTTTCATTTAAGTGGAGAATTGAGATAGAAATTTAAATTTGAAGGGGCCTAGTTTGTATAGAGACAATTGCATGGGGAAAAACGAGCGGATGGTTAAGGTCAGGAGTGAATGGTTGGGGCGGGAATGGACGGAACCTCTGCGGCTTTTCCCCAGTCACACCTTGACAAGCGGTCCAGCCAACACACTGAATTGTGTGCACGTGTGGGAGCACGTGGCGGAGGGAGGCGGCTGCCACGTGCTCTTCACATTGATCAGAAATTAAGAGATTCCCAATCTTCATTGCTTTGCTTACATGATAAATATTACAACTGTTACGTTTTTACGATCTCATATAGAGCCACCGCGAACCAATAAGGATTTTGTTACATGAGAGGACGCATGTATAGCTACAGTATAAAAAAAGGCTCAGTGTGTAAATCAATGAAGAGTTTATTGCGGATGCAATTATATTTATATACATAAGGACGACATGTTTACTGACAAGAATAATCCAGTAGACGTGGCAGGAGATTTCCTTTATACTACATCTCAGGCCTAGTCAGTGTGAGTATGTTGACCGTGAAGCTGAATTGGTTTTGACAGGTAGGATTGTGGGTCCCATTCATAGAACTTAATGGTGAGTGTGTGTGTGTGTGTGTGTGTGTGCCATCGTGCCAACTTCTCGTTAACACATAGAACAGGCTTTCTCTCTATTCAGCAGGATTTTTATTCATTGAGTTCTCTACCATGTTTTTTGTTGTTATGGAGGAGCATAAAAGAGACCCGTTATGCATGGTGATTTGATATAGAAATGATTGTTTTTGAATCTTCATTTTTTACTCCTCCTCATTCCACATGATATTTTGAGAGATGGACGGCCCTGACTGAAGTTGAGCAGTTCATCCCGTCTAAATGATTTCATGCTCAATTTTATGCTGCCTTTTTTTGGAACGAATCACATTAGGAACGAGTGAAATGCCGAGCCATCAGAGAGAGAGAGAGAGAGAGGAAGGTATTAAGGCAGGAGGCACTTATTCAACACAGGATGATGATCCTTCCTTGCTCAATCCCATAAGATAACATATGGAGTGAGCAACACATGCTTAGACTATCCTATTAGTTGCCTCCCTTTACTCCATAGTAGGGTGATCTCTCACACACTCATCCCCCCTTTCTTATTTCTATCAAATGTATTATGTACCTTTATGATGATGATCCCATCCATATGTATGTAGATGGTAAGGGACGTGATAGAGGTTATTGGAAACATGAGATTTAACTTTTACTTCCTCCTGCCTGCCTCCACATGCTCACGGAATATTCGCAGTTTCCTTGTAGTCTCTAACCTTTAACCTTTTACCAGCTCGAAATTCGTTGGGGAAAATGTTACTTTTCTCTCTCTCTATTGTTTTGTTCTCTGACATTTTTTTTCATATCCTACACTTTTATTCTCATCAAGTTAGGTAAAAACCATCACTTGAACTAGACTCTAGGGATTTTTAGCCCGAATCGAAAATTGTATGCGAGTGGCACAAGCCATGGGAAATTCAGCTACGAGTAAAAATAACTACAACAAATATGTTTCTACGTACATACATAGCATAGATAGGATCATTTGAAAAGATATTCTCCGGATTTCAGTGCCAAATTATTTTTCAAGGAGAAATTTTGAGCATTTGGGAAAATAATAGAAGAGTATTACTATTTCCAGGGTTAGAAGAAGCCATATCTTTGAAATTTTAAAAAATCCTACATTTTTTCGCCTTCATGGTTTTTATACTCTGAAAAATTATTTTCTAGTCTTAAAATTGAAAAAAAATTCAATAAATATTTAATTTGACCAGCAATAACAAGTAATTAAAAGCTGATTATTTAGAGAAAGTCTCAAATTCACGGAGCTTGCATTTGTTCCGGTGTAATAATGCTAACTACATAAGTATGAGGGTTGGAGGAAGAGAATATAATGTGGGGAATAGGAGAGAGAGAAAGAGACAGGGATAGAAACTACAGTAGAGAATTGGGTTAAGCCAGATGATGGGTCGGGGTGGAAGATAAGGAAGGGATACGCAACAGATGAAACAGATGAAACAAGCCTTGAGTCATAAATGGCAAGTAAATCCTCTTACAACTAATTGATTCCGAATTAATGCACACAATCATTTCCGCCAAATATGTCTCTCCTATGTTGAACATATTATGAGGGCTCGAGACAATGAAATGTAAGGACTTTATCCTCTCCTAAAACAATGCCAACGAGTCCTTTTCCATTTATTTTGCCCTGGGATTTACTACTACTCAAGCTTTCTCTCTCCTCCTCCATCAACCATACCAACACCACCAAGACGCACTCTATAGTCCTAATCTTAAGTATTGTCTTGCGCTAATGAATTTTCCCGTTTCTTTCTTTTTTGCTTTTGCAAAATAAAAAAAGATAAAGAAAAATCATTCCCATTACTATGCGATTCCCCCAAGGAGCTTTGGAAATTGGACTGGTAAAGGATTTAAAAAAATATATTAATGAGGTAGGCCGATACATGTGTTGGATGGAGCAAGTGCTTGGGAGGGAGGGATAATTATATCTAAGTCTGTAGGAGGAAAGCTGTATAGTAAATGTGAATTAGATTTATGTACTGTTTATAATGATGAGGATATTTTCCAAATCATAAACTCTCCCTCCATACCATTACGATAGTATTGTTGACGGAGTGTCTCTCTTCCTATATGATTCCATATAGAAAGTTATTGACTTCGGACTAAGCTCATTGGTTTGTTCTCTCATTGTTCCACTTGTGTAATAAACTAGGTAATAAATCAAGGAGTGAGCTCATATTTTGAAACAAATTTATTTAATGGCAGTACAGATGCATAATCTCTTGTAATACTTTGTTTTCATTGGATTTGTTACGGGGTGGAAAGGAGAGAGAGAGAGAGTGAGAGAGAGAGGAAGAAAGAAAAAAAAGAAAGAGATATAGCTGGGCTGATCCACAAAAGGGGAGTGAGTACATTTGTGTGCATGTGTATACAAATATACATAGTTTGTACATATGTTACCATAGGAAATGCTCAATGGATTCAGTTTAACATATGTGCTGGGCTGTTATGACGGTACCTTTTACGGGTTTCATACATAAGTTATAGCGCACTTTTCCAGTTTATGAAATCACCGCAAATTCTTTTGTATCCATAAATAAATTAAAATTTTGTAAATTTTTCATCCTCCCTAATTTTTTCATACGCTGGAGCTATACTTCTCTATACTTTAGCACACACCTCCCCGTAAATGCTATCACCTGTATAATTGATTTACCACTTGTTCTCATTAATTCATTGGAATCCCATGATTTGACGACTCGAGTGGAGAAAAAACCTAATATTTTAATTTTAGCTCCTATTACTTTCCCTTTCCCTTCTCTCTCTCTGTCTCTCTCTCCAGCTACCACTCGAAACAAATTGATGGGGAATTCCTCTCTTTTATTTAATCTCAGTACTTCCTGGACAAATGTAAAGGCTTGACTTTTTAGTAAATTTTTTAAAAACTATTTTTGTGTGATTTCGAATGAAATTATGATTCTTTCTTTTAAGTGGAAAACAAAAATGAGTGAAATAATAAATTTAAAGTTAAAAAGTTATGTAATAAAAAAAATTGGAGGAAGAGGATTTAGTGAATTGGGAATCCCTGGGCTTTTTCCCATTGTGAAGTGGTCGTCGGGCTGAATGAAGTACATCTGTTAAGGAGAGTAAGTGGAGAGGGATGGAGGGTGCTATTGTTATAGCTTGTATAGCTTATAAGTACTTTTATTTCATCTCCATACGGATCTGTATGCTTACCCTTTTGTACTACTCAAACCATCCATGAATCAATGAACTCTGTTTACTTGTCAAGTTATAATGCCATTTCCAATGAAATTTACTACTACCTACACAATCCACGTGGGTCAGTTCATACAAAGAAGGGCTTACATTTGATGGAACAACATATATTTCCCAATAATTTCCGTACAAAAGTTTTATATATATATATTTGTCATTATTTCCAGCTACCATTCCCCTCTTGTTTGTCAAATTATTATTATTAATCTTTACTCCTCCAGAGCTTTCTCAATTACCATTTTTCAATGAGCACCTCATGAATATTGCGAGAATTTTAATTGCCACCATTTCTCCTTGAAATTACCCATATTATTATAATGTGTGTGATTTTAATGATATTATTATTTTATCAAATTTTTAGCCTTAGTTGATCCTTTTTTCAAAATGTATGTGTCTCATGTATTTGAAACAAAATTTTTTTATTTCTAATAATTATAGTTTTAAAAAAAATCTCGACACACATACTTCCTTGCCAGGTTCTTGTTTCCAAAGTTAGATGAAAATGTGATGGCTAATTGGAGAATGTATTTTTTTACGTGGGATGTATAGGGTTTATATTCCCTAAAAATTCATGCGTATGAAGAAATTCCTTGAAAATGTGTAACTAAATTATCATCATTTACACACACAGCTTTCTATGTAGAACAAGGTTCAAAGGGAACGGAGAGAACAACAGTGTCATAGAAATAATTTCGAATTGGTTAAATACATGATATATTTCCTACTAAATTGCGGAGTAAGCACACTCCCATGTTTGGTATGCTTTTGAGAAAGAGCCTTTTTTATTGTATAGGATGTACATATATAAAATAATGTCAAAAACTATTCCTTCGTAGGCTACTCTATTCTTTCTCATTCCTATATCTTGTTCCTGCAGAGAAATCCACTGTGGCTCCGTTCGCGGAGTGACTTGGATAAAATGGGATTTTTACCACACTTGTGTGTACATGTATATTTTCTTGCCGTAGGTTTATAATATTACGTGGTTCCTACATTAACTGTACCTGGAGTGTACTATTCGTATATGTATTGTGATGCTTAAGAGTAGGGAAAAAGTGCCTTTCTCCTGACCACTCTGTATTTATATATAAGTTTGGATGTGTCCTAGCAGTTTGGTGAGTGTATAATTTTTATAGTATCGCCACTACTGTGAGAAGTATTGAAGGTGTGAGTGTATGTAAACCTACGATATGACGAAGCATATATAGGAGCGCTATCCTAGTGCTTTCTTTCGAGCATGACCATGGCTTTGCAATGCAATGTATAAATAAGCCAAAGGCTGCTATAGTATTGACGCGTAATAATAATACAACATAAGAGAAGACTGTGTGACATTATTTGCTGGATATTTTTTTTTACTCTTTGCTAAATTCATTGTACAAAGGAATCCTTTTGTGCACTCATGCATTTTCCCCTGACGCACTAATATAGGCTTGCCTCTCTCTCCCTGTCATAACCTCCATAGTATTCCTCCAGAACAGAAGTTAATTCATGTGTCACTATAGGCTCTAGATTGTTTGTTGTTACTGCCGTCATGGATATTGTGATTACTTTTAGTTTTTCAACTTGGACTTTTTCTCTCGCTTATTATTTCTTTTTGATCAAGCCAATTACATCTGAAGATCCTTGGGCAATTTACAAATTAGGAGAAATCAAGTTTTGGAAATAAGTTTTTGTTTGTAAAGGGGAATTTAAAGGGAGTTTATGTATAGCTATACATGTATTAACAAAGTCTATTTGTGAGAGTTCGGCTTCTCTTTGTCAATCAAAAAAATAAAAGGTTGAATGGATTGTGAGTGAAATAAAAAAAATGAAACTTTACGCGTAGGGTCGAAGGTTTGTTGTTAAAAAAAGGCAGGAGTCCCCGAAGGACCTGTGCATTACCATTACGTAGAGATAGACAGGACATAAACAAGCCGTGGATATTGTTCGAGAGGAAAAGTGCGAGTGCTTTATCGTTGGATAATTTTATGAAGCGACTGTCAGCCACAATCAATGGCTTATGACTGTGAAATTGTACTTTTGAATGGTTTCAACTGAAAAGCTTGTGTATGTAGAGTATTTTACTATATAATCCATGGAGCTCATGTCTATATGTATATCTCCATATGTTTATCATTGTGGCTACGTTATCCCATTCTAAATCCTATGATACAGTATTCACGTATAGCACATACACATACCTAACGCATATCAAGTCTCACACTCCACAAATATATTCAATGCTATTCCATACGACCAGCTCCCTACTTCCAACGGCTTTCAACCTATTATCACCTACACAACTGCTCTTTTTCCCTAGCTTTAAAGACTGCTTCAATGATGTTACGGAACAAACAAAATCCAGGAATTATACACAATAATATCATTTCAAGTGTCAAAATATTGCCCTTATCATACAGAGGCCTCCTCTATTATGCACCCTTCGACTCAATCACCCAGTCCGAATAATCAAAGCTCGTGATTTTTTTTATTGCTCGCCATTCTCCCTCTCCTCTTTCTTTGTACATCTGTAAAGGCTCTCTAATTATAATAATTGTTCTGCTTCCCCATGGGATAACCTATCTTTGATATTAGCTACATTAACTACCCTTCCTCCTCACCAAAACAAAAAAATACCCAAAAACGTTCTAGAGACAGAAAATTTACCGTAGTATTATGTAATTCGATAAAAAGGGTTAAAAATGTGCCAAAAACTTGTATTCAAGTAATTCAAATACAATTGAAGAATTTTTATTCCCACTCCCCAGTTTTTTGTTAACATGAAAATGATTTCTAGTAGACGTAGTAACGTAGCAAGTAGTAGTTTCATAGGAGAATGTTTCTATGGCTGATAATGGCAGAAGAGCGAGATAGAGAAAGAGAATTTTGTCAACATGATAAGTCCAATAAAATCCGGAGATAAATAAGCGGGACTTTTTCCTGGATTGTCACAAATATAACTGCTACCCAATGAATTAGTATATGATATATGTAATTTTGTACAGAGGAAGTTCCTTCTTAGTGAGAGAGATATGGAGATAAATGCTGGTATAGTATGTAAGGAGCTGGAGAGAGAGAGAGAGAGAGAAATATATGTAGGGAAATGGAGAGATATGGGAAGGACAGAGTGAGATAGAAATGATAGGAGTAGTGAGAGAGAGAGAGAGAGAGAGAGAGAGAAAGAGAGACTCCAGACTGTCGGTAGTACATACATACATGAGGTTGGTAGAGTTGCAGAGGAATACATAGGAATGATATTGAAGGAAGGAGGAGATCTGTGCACTGGTCGGAATTTCGGGAGGAAATGGCGGAGTTTTTGGGCGGAGGGGTGGCTCTACTCGGCTCACTCCATAGGAAAGTTCGCTTGCGCCGAGAGGACGGATAAAACAGGTGGATTGGAGAAAATTCAGGGAAATATGGACAAGAAAACTGAACGGATGGGTTTGACTCGGTCTATACGGCTGCCTAGCCTTCCTCAGTGCCGTTGTTTAACCTCGTCGTTGTTCCTCGCTCACTGTCGCAATCCTTCCTCTCTGTCTCTTACCATTGCTCCGCTCGCACTCTACTAGATACTACAGCGGGATATACTATACCACTACCTTGTATTACCCTTACCACAGAGAGCCTTACCATAGCTCATAGCTCTCCGTATATGTATAAGCCTAGGCAAAAAGGGAACTCAATGTACAAAAGGACTCTGGTTGTTTTGAGCATGGGAATTCTCTCGTTACTAGTCTAAGAGTAACTTTTCCACCGCCACTACGACTACTACCTCAAAACCCTTGCATACCACTCAGTTAGACGGTAACAGAACATCCACACATAGATACTCAAACTCGCATGTACACACTCACTCACTCACACACACACACACACATTCTTTTAAAATGTAACTTCTGCTATAATATAAAGACCGGGTGGTTACACGATTCCTTGCTGCAGTCAACAATCCTCCTCTGTAGGTGCAACCAGTCAACAAGCAAGCAGTAACTTTTATGTCCATGTGTGGAGCACGAGATACAACATCAAGGCTAGTAATCAAATCTTCATCCGTCCCTTACCAATTTCTTTAAAGACTTAAATAAAATTCCCTCAAATTTAACACTCAAAGAAATTCAAAAAAGTACCCAAGGTTGGTTCAAACAACCATTAAAAAAAAGTCATAAACCTAGTCAACCCGAAGTGTTTCAATATTTTTTTCGGACGAAATTTTTTTGTGATCTTTTTTTTAACATTATTTGTGACTGAGTCAAAGGGGAAAAATTGTCTTTTACACTGAGAGTAAAAACAAAAACAGATTGTGTGAAGTGAATTTGATTGTGGAAACGGGAGAACTTGTGGTCTACAAAATGTACTGCTCCGGTGTCTCTTTTAATGGCAGCTAATGTCTTGTGTGGACGTTGTGAGGGAGGAACAGTAATAATTAATTGAACTTGAAAAATTTCCAAGAAAGGGAAGATTACGGGGAAAAGTGCTTGGCAGAAAGAGGAGAAAGCAACGTGGGATCATCATGCTCTTATTGAATTGGGAATAAGCAAGACACTGACACATACTCACACGTACACACTCATCCGCCACATATACAATAACACACACACACACACACACACTTCCAACCTAGACTAGTCTTGCTGTATGTCAAGGAGTGGAAAAGGCTCTAGTTACATTTAAAATTTACCGCGCGGAGAAATTTAAAAAATATATTATATATATATATATATATATCGTCTCCTTGAACTTGATATATAAGTCATTATTATGGGACAATGCAAGGGATAAATAATCTTCTGCTCCATGTCATTTTTACCTACAAAGAATTTCTACTGTGCCATATCCCAAATACGGAAATAAATCAATCCCAGCCATCATTATTCCAAGTGTAGTGTAAAGATTTTATCCCTTCAAGTGCAAACAATTATTTATGGATTGTGTACGATAGGATTCTATCAAGGGAAGGAAATTCTCACAGACAGAAATATAAACTTTTGCTTAAAGTTTTAGAAGACAGGAATTTTTTGAGGGGAAAACATATTGAGCACATTTAATTAAAAAAAAGTACATGAACTAAACACTTGTACAAAAAAAACGGGGACAGTACAAAAAACATTAAGACAAAAGTTGCAGGCTCTGAAGACAAATTTACAAAAAATCTCCTGAAAAAATATTAACTTCTGGAAAAGGATCATTTACAAGAAGTAAAAAAACATATGGCGGAAGTTTTAATACAAAATTCGCAAAATAACAGAGAAATCAGAAAACATTGATGGGAATGATATTCAAAGAAGGGGAAATAATTGACGGCAGAATCTTGTGAAAGGAAATCCAGAGAAAGAGACAGGGAGAAAAAATAAAGAAAGGAAGGAAGACATAAAGACAATATACATTCTCCTGAGAGTATATTGTCTTTGAAGACAAATCTAAAAGACGGAAGTGGCAATGATGCATCGAGGTTTGCTTTTCAACACTTGCCTTAGAGACTGTTCTTCTTCAACTACAACTTCTACAACTTCTCTTATTGTTACTTCCGCTCTTACTCCTCCTCTTCTAGTTATCTTGTCTTTACTCCCAACCTCTCGACAAACTCACATTACTGTACTTAGCTAATAACCTCTAACCTAATAAATTTATTCTTGTCCTATTTCTATGCAAAATCTTTAAAATTATATTGACTTTAATACTTCAAAATTCTCTATGCTACAATTGTATGCTGTGGCTTCTATCTCGCCCCCCCCCCACTCTCTCCAAAAAAATCAAAGTATCAAATTATAGGAAGCTTAATTTAGAAGTTCTCGGTAGTACTTAGAGAAAAACAATCTCGCAATCTAAAATAACTCTACTACTTGATCTCCTTATAAAAAGTCACTAATTGTCGGGAATTCCTTATTATTGTTGTGTCATCAGGCGGGGCACCCAGCGCCCCATCCTATTACCCAACTGCAGTAGCAATGTATTCTACAGATAAAGTGATGAACGGCAAGCCTTTGGGCTCCTCCATCTCTGCTCCTGGTAGCTGTTTCCCTGGAAGATACTCACCTACCTACCGTGGCCCAGACCCTATGAGGAGATGTGTCAATCCAACGGTAAGATTTTTCATTATTCAACTAATTCTCCTTTTTCCCCTCTCAATTCCATTCAATAGAATTAAAATTTCAAACACCAATCAACCCTTTCCAAATAGGATCCCAGCTCTGATTCTTACAAACCTGCGAAAATAGTCTCCTTGCCAAGATATTTGTCTCTTTTATCTTTTACAATGCATTAGCGCATCATGCGGAGCTGTCAAAGTAAACATATGGTAACGAAGGGAGCAATGCGTAAAAATTCCTTGCTTTGCCATTGAATTTAAAAAATCACGTGACCTGCATTGGCCTCATAGGGTTACCATATATTAGAATGAGGCCCAGCCTGAGGTTTCTAGATCGGCAGGGCTCAAATAATTGGTAATGTTTAGCCAGAAAAAAATGTGTGACAGAATTTTTTTAATGGTTATTCGTAATACATTGTGTTGGAAGGAAGGGGCAAGAATTAATGATTGTGAGGAAAAGTGAAAAAAGGAGGGAATCCAGAGATGGGAGCAAGTGGAGCGGTGAGAGATGAAAGGGGAGAGAGAAAGGTTTATGAAAGGAGTTAATGTGGAGAGTCAGGTACTAAGGAGATAGGGAAAATTAAAGATGCAAAGAGATAAATTAAGAACGATTACCTTGAGAGTGGTGCTTGTGAGGGAATTCTATGGTGTAAGATAATGAGGAGGTGGAGGAGGAGGAGGAGGAGGATGAATGAATGAATGTGTGAGAGGAGAGTTTAGGAAAAACTTCTTGGCTAGGAAAAAAGGGAGACAGAGAGTGTGAAATAAGGAAGGTAAAGAGAAAGAGAGACGGGGGAGGATGAGTAAGTTATTCTATTGGGCCAACACCAGAAGCCCTGCATTGAAGCAATGGAGTTAATTAGATGTTCGTTAAGGAGTTTATCTAGAATTACGCTTGTCTATTATTATAATGAAAAGTAGTTGGAGCGATTTGAGGGGAGAAATAAGTAGCTAGAGGAGATACTCCTCATGCTAAAAGTAAGCACAGGTTTTTAAAGAGACTTTACGTATACATGGACCGTATAGGGTGGATGTGATGATAATGTTGACGACGTAGGGAGGAGGATGTTTCTCCTTGGAGTGACGAAATGTGAAAGCAAAAGAGTTTCACTGGCTCCTCTTCTCTTCTACTCGGTTATCGTGTGACTTTGTTGGAGGTGTGGGTTTAAGCGTGTGTGTGTGTAAAGTTTTTGGTTCTTGTCGTCAACACATCTCTTCTGGGTTAGCTCGTCTTGTCCTCCTCATCCTCGTCTGTCATTATTCATTCTTGCTGAAAATTTCATGGCTCATGTATGTCTTGACTATTTACATTAAACATGGTCACATGCATGTTTGATGCCGAGCCGCTTTTCTTCCCAATGGACTAACTGCCACACTAAATCCCCACACCTTCCTCAACCGAGCCCCGTCAACATTTAAAATTAACTTCACTTCTTCTTCTTCTTCTTCTTCCACTTCTTATTCTACTCTCTTGTATCTTTACACAACTTGACCCAGGTCAGGTTTACATTACATCCGCAAATTGTTTCTTTCCTTAGACATTACATCTCTCACATTCTCTACTCCACTGATTTCCTAACTATTTAACTTGACTGTCTTAAGTGAGCGGAGAAAACTTGTGTCCACATTTTCTTCTCAT
Source organism: Spatulosminthurus flaviceps (assembly GCA_034693705.1). Taxonomy (NCBI): domain Eukaryota; kingdom Metazoa; phylum Arthropoda; class Collembola; order Symphypleona; family Sminthuridae; genus Spatulosminthurus; species Spatulosminthurus flaviceps. Next base: position 5,903 of record JAQFXU010000205.1, on the reverse strand, counting down.
ATAATATTCCACACTGACTATTCTCATTTATTCACCTTTTCAAGCTACCTTAAAAAATATAGGGTTAAAATCATGACTTAATGTATCAATATGCCAGGGCATGAACAATTGTTACGTGAAGTTAGCAACATTATTTAATGTGCTAAAACCACCACGTCACCTTCGGCCCCTATCATTAATAATGGCACGGACATTGACATACCATGCAAATGGCTAATTAGTTGAAATGAGCAAATTACCCAGGCAAGTAAGCTCTCCTTCATAGAGTTCACAAGTGTATGATTAAATACTTAAACACTGCGTGCATATATTGGATTTTCATATATAAATATATAGACATGAATTTATAATGTAAAAGCATAGAAATAAGTGTTAGCTCCAGCAATGTATTCTTTAGTGGCATAAGAGTTGGAAGAGGGAAAAATGTATGTTAATTGTAGAAAAATTGGAAAAACCATTGGAGGCTCTACTACTTTATTAAACGCTTGGTCAATTTCCAAGGCATGGAAAGCATGAATTCAGCTTTGGACCTAATGTCCAAGGATTTCCATAGAAGTGTCCCGTAAAATCCTACAGCTCCATACTTAAATGCATAGATAGGCCTACGAGACAAAATGTTTGTCTCCCAGACTATAAATTTATATGTGTGTATTTGTACAGACAGACAAAAACAAATATATCTGCAGAGTTTATGGAAATGAAATGGATGAAAAAATGACTTGGATTTGTTTTTATTAACGGCCTCCTCTCAAATGGGTATTGATTCTTCTGTGCGGATATATTGGCTTTGAATGATGGGCTATAGGAAGGCTCCCATTGCCAGAGGGCCATCCTTGCCCGTGCATACTTACACAGATGTGGAAATTCCGATATGGAAAATATTCCATGTGGCCATACTGGAATTTACTGACATCAAGGGGGGGAGGGAGAGGAAAGGAAGGAGGTTTCCTTGAGAGATCAATGGGTGCTTTGGCATCTGAGTTGTGTTGGAGAGAGTTGATCGAGAAGGATAAACTGATGAGAAGATCCAAGAGTGAAGAGATGGATGAAGTGATCAAAGATTACAAAGAAGAGAGAGAGAGAGAGAGAGCTTCAGTTTGTATGTGTATAGGAAGGGAAGGGAAAAACAAGGGAACGAGTGTGGCAAAAGAGATTCTAACTTCTTAGGACTCCCTTCTCTCTATCCTCTATCACATGAGTTTTTCCCTATTTTTTTTCTAACGGAGTTTACACTAGCTTTTGCCTATGTTCACTTTCTCTCTCTCTCTCTCTCTCTTGTGTTGTAAGTGAACGTGTGTGTGTGTGTGGAATTTTACGCGCATTTTATGGTTTTCGTGACTTTTCTAGTCATGGGAGAAATTTCAAAGGATCATTTTGGCTTCCCAATACTGTTTCCTCTACATCAGACTATTTCCCTCAAAATTAAGCCCAGGAGGGACCATAAGAGCAACATCAAGAGAGTCTATAACTTTACCTCGTTTTATAGTCGCCTACCATACTTTGACTCTAATTTTCTCATCTCTCTCTCTCTCTCTCTCTCTCTCACTCTCCTGCTCTTCACTTTTTGTATTACTCCTGCTATGTTTCCTCCGCAAATGCTACTACTCCTACCAACTACTCCTCTACACACAAGCACATAGAGAAATAGACAAAAACGGCTGAAGCCATCCCCACCACCATTATTTCCTCCTTGCAGAAACCATATTCATTCTACACAATGGTTTCCTCAGATCCCTTTCTCCACTTGCACAATACCTCAACTGCCTAATCATTCCATTTCTAAGGCAGACACACAACGGAAAATGTAACAATAGAATTACACCATGTTTCATCCTACAAGCAATCTACTTTGGAAAAACACTCATTTTTCTCTCTCTCTCTCTCTCTTGTACTTGGAGTAGATATAAACCCACAACACTATATTCTACAGGCTCAGAGCTCCTCAGAGTGAAACTTCTAATCCTAACAGTTTTTCCTAAGGCTTTCCACTCGCTCTCTGTCTCTTTCTCTTCCTTCCCTTCCTTCATGTACATAATTGTAGAAGAGTCAGGTGTGTGTGCACGTAGAGCATTCGTACATTTCATCCTCTCGACCATCATTCCAATTCTAAATTCTCTTTACAATGGCTCCGACGCTCGTGTGTGAGAGGGGTTCTCTCCAAAATAATCGTAATAATAATAATAATAATCATAATCATAATTGTTATTATTATAACTGTAAGAGGTAAATACGACAATGAACAAAATTTCTTACCCCAGAACTCCCAAGGTTTGGACATAAAAATAATGTACAAGAAATTTCCTGGATTTTTCCTCACAGTTTTATTGTCGTTATTACTCCAGCTTTACTACTTTCCCGTTTCTTTCTTGGACATTGTATTGTTAGCTTTGTTTGTCTCCACCCATTTTCTTAACGTGTTTTTTTCCGTAATAATAATTGTTTTTGTAGAATAAAAAAACACTTTTTAGAAAAATATTTGCTAGAATTGTTTTTTTGGGGTATGTTTTTAAAAATACATGGGAAAAAATATGTTTTAAAAATCAGAGAGGAGTATTAATGGTTGACATTGAAGGGGGGAAAGTAGCATGATTTTCTATGGAAAAAACAAGAGATGTATAGTTTGTTGAGTCAGGAAAGAGTGAGGAAGATGCAGTCAAGAAGGAAACTGAAACAAAGCAAGGTTGACAGGAAGCAAATTCTCCAGCTTATACAGATCCTATTTGGAGAAGATTGGATTACTAAGGGAGTAAATACATAGGTATGTAGAATGTATATGCATTAGGATGATATAATAGGAGGATGGGAATATAGAGAGAATGGGTTTGGAGCTAAGCTTTTTGGGGGGCATGTTTCCTACTGCATTTGCTTTTATCAAGGGGCAAGTATATATGTGTGTAATGTGCATGGAGACAGGTATGGAAGAGAAAAGTACACCAGCAAAGAAAAATCCAGTGGTTGTCGCTCCTTCTGTTGCTATGTACAAGTATCTATATAAACCTGTGTGTATGGTTACTGGAGAAAGAGAGAGAGAGAGAGAGAGAGAGAGAGGAAAGAGAAACTCAGGCTTTTAATATTGATCCAAGACGGTCAAGAGTCGTTCTTTTAGTCGCTATAAATAACATCAGTGCTATTTTACTCGACTGCACTCCAACACCACAAACTCCTCTTTTCGTCTTCCTTCAGATTATTTACTGTAATTATTTGAGAGTATTATTATTTTTCAATCTAGAGCACTACAGTTTTACAAATATTATTTTGAAATGTCATTCTTAGACTGTAAATTTGTGTTACTTTGATTTTGTTAGGGATCTGGGGTAGATTTTTACTATATAATTTTTAAAGGGTATGAATCATAATTATTAAACATTTGTGAAATGAAATCAGGTCGTGGTTGAGATAATGAGTTACAGAAATTATCTCCCGTATTTACATAAAAGTATGTAATTTTCGTGGTGAATTTTTTTCTTAAATGTAAAACGATTTTGTTTGTATTTCTAAAATTTGAAGAAAAATAAACCATAGTGGTACGCACGATGTGAACGGTGAAGCATATGAAAGGGATTCGAGTGTGTGGATATACATATGTATATATATATGAGGAAGTGGGAAAATGTAGGCTGGGGTTTGTAGGCAAAGGAAAATATTTTACAAATGAGGATGAAATTGGGGATTCAAAAAGGACAATATGAGCTTCATCATTTTCTCATTTGTTAGTGAACTGAATGTTTATAGTAAGCTCAATGGGCCTTGAACATATTGGTTGTTACAGAGTCATATTCGCTCCTTGAATCCAGACCCTTGTGTACTCATGAATGATGATTTTCTCTTTGGTCCAATGTATCTGTGCTTGTGCGTGCGTTTCAAGCTTACAAATTACTATCAAGTATCTACATACAATTTGGATAGAGAGAGAGAGAGAGAGTGAGAGAGTGAAAGTCCCTAAACTATATACACTTTGTTCAAACATGTTCAAGTACAATGTTACAAGATGTTGTGAAAAGCATGACAGATCATATGGGAGCCACTAAACCATTTGATTTATTACCGATTTCCGTAATTATTCCGAACCTCATCCTATTTAGAGGGAGGGAAGAGGCTGACTCTTTCCTCTTTCTCTCTCGGTATATAATTTGACTCCCAGGAGATTCCATCTCTGGAGCTCTCACTCCCTCACAATAAGCCCATATGTGGCTACATACCAATACTTTTGCGTCCCACTCTGTCGACCGACGACTATACATTCATTTGATCATATGCTCTCATTTCCATTCATTTTCCCATTCTCTCTCTTCTCTCGTGCTCTTAGCTCATACGCAAGGCAAATGTCCCTCCTACATTTTGTTTTTCTAGCCTGGAAGCATAAGCTCCTCATCAACTTAACCAATGAATTATTTCCAAAATATTATTCCATATTTTTCTACACCACCAATGCATGCAAGTTATTCTCAGAACCGTTCCACACTCACGAAGCTTTAACTTATCATTATTAATTCCCTAAGCCAAAGTTATACTAGCATTATTGTAAGTGCAATGATCCCGTATTAAAATTTTACAAGAATAAATTCGCAAATCTCCTAAAAGGATTGTCCAAAACACTGTAATGAAAAATTGTATGAGAATGGAATCAACTTGGAACGTGGTACATAGTGGGAAACAAAAAATTGTCTTATGAATATGAAGGAATTAATAACACTACGACGAATGAAGTATATATAGAAGAGGAATCGTAGCTTCTTCACAGCTGAGGAGCCAGATGAGTGAATGAATGAGGACATGGACAGTGGTTTTTTCATTCGTTGTCATTTCTAAGATTCCTTCAGCTAAACGTCTAGTTTTAATTTTTATTCATGACAAAATCAGTTTATGAAAGAAAAGCCTAGGCAAAAAAAATTTCATTGAGGCTATTCATGGCAAAATCGTAATTGATAATTACTGTGGGAATGTGGGGAAGAGAGAGCCTAACATATAGGGAGCGGTGGCTAAGGGAGTGTGCCAACAATTGGAAGGGGACCGGATTTTAAAGGAATTTCATTGCGGAATACAAATTGTGACAAGAGTGTAGGTTTGATTATGGAAGGATTATTATGAATGAATGGATGGATGGAAAAAGGTTATGATATGACAGTGGACGGACGGCTGGAGAGAAAAGGCTCCCAGCACACTCTCAACAAATCAGAACATGTCGGCTAGTTTGCCCCCATCTAGTTTCTATATAGTGGAGTTACATAACATAGACTACATAGACTATGGATGAGAAGTCCTCACTATAGTGTATCTCTTTGGCTGCACTCCTGTCTCCCAGCAACCTCACTCAGTCAGTCAGTCAGTCAGGCCCTTATGTAGGTTGGATATATGTATAGGGATTCCGCGAGGCAAAGTAGCAGGAAAGAGCGAGTGAGAGGATCGGATGAGTCTATGAGAAATTTATGTGCGAGTTGCTAATTTGATTTTGATAACAAGTTAATGTAACTCCTGCTAGATTGGCACCATCAAACTCCAGTTGGGAGCTAATCTCTTTGCTTGTCAAATCGGTCGGTGGGCTTTTGTATAGCTCCTCATCACAAACACCGACATCATTTTACTCAATTTAGTTCAGATCATTTCTATTATCCTTCACTTTCATCCTCCAGTCCTCCCCACCGACAGCTTCATTCTCTCAGCCACACTCCTACTGTCTATCAATCCTACCATCTCTACTGGACTATTTTCCCACTATGTTGTCTCCAACATGGTAGTAATAATTCTATCTACAAAAAAATATCAACTAATAATTATTTAATGGAATTCATCTAATATTTTGTTTTTGCAAAATATTCTATCCGTTCAAATTAAGGTTGTACAATGCCAGTGGCTGAACACTGGCACGCTTTGAGAAATTTTAAAAAATGCCAGTTTTGGCACTG